>JAQZBX010080907.1:0-13753 GCA_029593785.1 Cabassous unicinctus | reverse complement strand
GTAATCACATATATAATTTTACATTATTGTTTAATGTTTTACTTCATGCATATCATTTCTTGAAAACATTTTCTAAGCACTAGGATAACTTATATTCCTTTTAATTTTTCACATTTATTTTATATTTGCATCTTGACCTAGCATGCAACACAGGATCAATAAATATTTGTTGTATATAAATGAGTGCATTTTGATCCATCTGAAAACTTAATGTATGTTAGAACTCTTCAGAAGCTCATAAATCTCTTACACTTGTTCCTATATCTTCCATTCTTTTTCTGTGATTCTAATACTTACTTCATTGAAATGAAAGAATGACAACAGTTTAAATATAAACATATAAATCAATGCACAGAATACAGAGACTACCATAAAGCTCTACAAACAAATAAAGGGAATCAGCATGCTGTTGTTTATAAAGGCTAACAATGTCAATGCCAAGATAAATGATTAAGGCAGGGAGTTGATAATCATAAAATAAAAACTATCATAAATAGTTTTAAAGTAGCACTTAATTTGTTTTCAAACTACAGATATATATGTCCACTCCACAGATTTACATCAGAAAATCATAAGGCAACATGGAAGATAAAGATAATATTCCTACCTAGGTGAATGCTAGGACAAGTAGGGAGATCTAATGACCTGTTTTGTTTTGTTTCTTTCTATTAAAAAAATAGGGATCTTATTCTATTAACAGAGATATTCTTTACAGTAGCAAAATTGATTCAAATAGAGATAAGAAATGTATCACATAGAGAAATTTATTATAGGGATAAAATAGTCAATTAACAATTTCCGAAAGGGCCTAGCATGTGAGTTTGAAATTTAATTCCTCTATAATTACAATCCACTTAGCCATAATATCTGTGGCAGATCCAACCAAAGTTTCTTGAGGGAATAAAAGGGTTCATATGGAGAAGGATATCAGCACACAGACACACACACACAGGAGTTCAGAGCTGAGGGCAGGAAAGAAAGAGTCAAAAATGCTTGCGCATAAAGTAAAACTGAGGAGAACTTGCTGCAAAGACAGTAACAGGGTAACAGGGTAGGGCAGCTATAGATGTTTATTTTGATGTTTAAGTGCTTCATTGAGTTGACTTTCCTTACACAAGTTTTTATATATCATTTGCTTTTCCCTTTTGCATCTAAACATCAACATTTAAGGTTACAGCATCAATGAGATTTGACACATCCACATGTATATTATGAGGCTGTTCTCCTTTCACATATTCACTCTTTTCCTCTAATTCCAACTTGATAGCATGAGTGTAATCTTCACAGACAGCAGGCACTTTTACCATTTTCAGAACTATTTCAGTCAGAGATATTAACAGGCTATTTTTATCATTGACAATGAGTTCAATGTGCATTGTGGAATTTTCAAGCTTTTTTCACCTGTTTCTTCAGTTCCTGCATGTTTTCATTCCATGTAACATCTTCCAAGACAAGCAGCTTTAAGGTTTCCTGAAGCTGAGCATTTTTGTCCACACCATTCAGTGTCTCTCCTGGCAGTGATCTCCATTCTCCTGAGATACCCTTAAGATGTTTTTTATCCAAGTTTCACTGATGTGGAAGGATTCAGATGACTCACTGCTAGACTGTGTGTTTCTTTGAAGATGAGCCATCATCACGCTATTGAAAGAAAATTCAGTGAGCTCTCTTCTCTGTCCTTTGCCCAGAATATCTCCTAAATTTTCCAATGAAAAGGCAAACCTCTTTGCATCCTTATTAAGTGCTGCTAAGAACAGTTTGTAACATTGTAGGACTGGTTTCCACTGCAGGTGATCTAAGCTCTTTAAAAAATTTAGTTATCTGACCAATATTCTCACTGACTTTAAGATAATCCTCACATTGATCAGAAATGTTCTTGGCTAGCTCTTTCTCTTTCAAACTATGCTGCCAGATTTTACTATGAGAGCAAACCAGGTAGCACCTAGTAAGAGTTCCAAGGACTCCAATAAACCTGCGCCTAGCCTCAAGATTTCATAAAAGACCATCAGAACACTGGACAGTTTCTCTAGGACTGGCTGCAGAGACATTTTTGTGGTCTTCAGTAGGACATACACAGCCCCAAAGAAACCACAGCTCTGCCTCTGGCCAGCAGCTCTGGTCTACAACCACCAACTTGGTACCCTCTGGATGTTCTATCTCAAACAAAAACAAATGCCTGGCAACCAGGAGAGACCATCAGTGGTTCTGTTAGGGGGGAGACAGTTTTACAGGTTGTATGAACTAATGCTCCCTGACTTTACTCTGATCACTATACCAATATAAATGGTTGTTTTTGCAATATATAACAGTGAAATGGGAAAGGTGGATTATAGCAAGTACAGACAAATCCATTAGATGAGATCACTCTAAGTCCATGTGGCCCCATATGAATCATAGGCACCCATGTAGTACCTTGCCATCACCCTTCTCCACCCATGACCATGCACTGATTAGATGTGGTGACATAATACAGGGCACTGTGCAATGAAGTACTCATATACCCTTATCCCAAGATGAGTCTGTATATTCTACAGTTGTAACATTTTTTATCTGCAGCTTCCATGTCTAGTTTTGCCTTCAAAGAGCCAGAATCTCTCTACACTAGAGGTAATCACATTTATTTTGTTGCTTTTCGGTAGCTGTTTTCGTTAGACCAAGGCAATCACTGTCTGATATCAATTGTAAAAACAGAGGAAATCAGTCAGAACTGGAAAATCCTTCACACAAAATCAGTTTTTCTCCATTTAACCCACACATCCTATAAGGGGAAGATTTTCCTTCATTTGTGATCAATTGTACCAGAATCCCTTCATCAAGGCCCTATCATTTTCATCACGTGACTGCATGCCTAACAACATTAAACTGGGGACATTCTCTAAACCAGAAGTCATGCTCTACTTTTCTTCATTTCAAATGTTCTTTTCTTTATGTCTTTTAATGAAACTACTATTTTCTCTGGCTGTCCCAGTCCCCAACTCTTGGTCTATCACCTGGGATTTTTCCATGACTGATTCCACTCACAAAAACTTTAGATGAAGGGGAAAATGAAGAATCATCAACAGAGGCTGGTTGAAGTGTCTTAACAGATACCATCATTTAGATCACATTTCTGACAGTAGAGTTTAAGATTCTAAATCAGACTAGGCATGGTGGAGGCTGGAATTCAGGGAAATGAGAGGTGACCAATAGCTTAAACCATAGCTACAACCATCCCACCTTTGCAAGATTATCTTAAAGGAAAATTTAAAGAAATGCTTATGCACAAGGGACTATATGAGAGCATTTCTTTTAAAATATGATTTTTAAAAGTATCCAATAAAAGATGATTGATACAATATTTATGATTGATCTTAGGAATAAAACACTCTAAACACTGTTAAAATGTAGCAATACATCCACTAACAGTAAATATTCATGCTTTATTGTAGCTAAGAGATAGAATTAAATACAATAGAATAACAAATGTCATTTTTGCATCAAATAATTTTTGAATGATAGACACCAAAAATGTTAATTGTGGTTATGATTTTCTCCTCTTTTTAATCTGTATTTTTCATTTTTTACTTTTAATTTTTAAAAGTTATTTCAAATATTCTGCAACCCTCTTTACTATAATAACTCTATGTAAATCACTTTGTGTAGATAAATAAAATGATCAAATATATGTCTTCTACTTAAATGTTGGGCAGAGATTAAAATGATTTTTAGAGATATTAGCCTCTTCATTGGGGCTATTTGCCAAATGAAATATTCTCAAATGAACGAGGGATTGTTCACATATAATTAACATAATTAATAAAAGTCTTTTGGGGATTAAATGATGTTGGAATAAATATGTCAGAAATTAATATAAAGATTAGACCTCTCATGTATAAATTAACATGTTCTATATTTTCAAAAAGTATTTTCAGGGGTGAACTTATAAATACACACATACAAATGCACATACACAAACAGTTTGATTGTAATTTTCTGAGTCTCCATTCTAATTTTTTCTCTAAAATAATTCATTTTCATTATATGAAATACAAATATGAAAATTCAACTAATTCATGGAATAAAATGATGACCACTCAAATCCTGTCTGTAATCCAGTAAAAGGTGCTATGACTTCATTAGGTAACTTTGTAAAATATTTGGCATAGTTAAGGCCTATATCAGAAGTTACAGTGTAATGCTTTTTAATTAAATAACATTTACTGTAGTGTTCTACAAAACAGTATTAAGTGTTGAGAATGGGAAAAATAATGGGCAGGAATTGTATTGTTGCTCCTGTTGCTGTCATTTACAGAGCCTAATTACTGACTCAAGTGTAAAGGGAGTCAGAAATAATGAAATAATTTTATAGATGTGAAAAATTTTCAACTTCATGTAGTGTGTTCATGTTAGGGAGAGAGAAGAATCTTAGAATCATTTTGTTGACATAGAAAATTATTAAAATGGATAATTTGTCAAACATGCTAAGTATCTAATATGTGCCCCTCATTAGTATGGATATTATGACAGGAACAAAACAAATCTAATATGAGCCAAACAAATGATATATATGGACTTTTTGTAACCGATGTGGTTTCTGTTACCTTGCCCATCCTTAGATGAAAAGAATTTTCATCACCATCTTCTTACTGTTATCCTCAATTCCATCATTTTCCTTGATATACACCATTATTAAACTATCTGTTTTTTACCAGGCTGCCTCACCCTGTATGTTGTGTATACTTCTTACAATGGGAATTCTTTAAATGTTGTTCATGCTGGCTTTGTGGTGGTTTGGGATAAAGACATCAAAATTTCTTTATACACAGCAACTACAATGAAAAGAAAGCAAAACTATTAACATGGCTGCTTGTGACCTGGTCATAAAAAAATTGAATTCCTAGGATTGCTGAGAAGATAAGTAAATTTGCCAATAATGATTTGGTCCCTAATTCCAGTTATCTAAGTTGAAGATCAATCAATGAGAAGTGTGACTTGAGTTTGGTAGAAACAATCTGGGGGAGATTTCTTGATGAGTCTACACTCATCTTTCTTCTGATGGTGTGGACTGATCTTAGAAATACGGAGAGAAGACTTATGGGAAGAGACTGAGTAGGGACAAATGCACTGAATATCACATTTATTTGGACTATGAATAAACAATCAACTCAAAACTTTAGCTTTCTATATAAGCTACTAACTAGGAATGGTGCCCTGGATAGGCAAAGACAAGATACAGGAAAGATCCATAATAATGAATTTCTCACCAATCAAGTCCAAAAGGAGACTCTGACCACAAGAATGAATGAAATACTTGCTTCTGGGAATGGACTGCTGATGTCACAAACTATTTCTTTTCTCAATGCACCTAAAATATCTCTCTATCTCTAGATGTCTATATATCTATAGATTATACATCTATATCTACATCTACATCTATATATATCCTTCTCTATGTCTGTTTTTAAATATAGATGTGATAACGTTCTACATTTGAATGGGTGGTGGTTACACAGGTATGTTTACCTTGTAAAATTAATCAAGCTGTTTATGTTATATATTTGTGTAATTTAGTGTAAATTTAGTATCACATAAAGTAGAAATTATCAGTTTAGAATAGTCTTAGAATTGTTACACCCACATTGTCTATTTTCTACCACCTTATTGCCTCCAGTTACATAAATGCAGATTGCAAATCAGCAAATACAGATTAAATTAATTATATGTTAGATATATAAATAAAGTACCCTGGGAAATTCTGTTACAAGGTAAGAATCACTTCCTCTATGATAGATCAAATTGTATCCATCTTCATGTGCTTTCTTATTCAAAGTTTTGTAGTTCATAGGACAAATGGTAGAATGAGAAAAATTGCCACACAAATGGTGGATTGATGGTTTATACAATTAACATACTTAGAGTTAATATAACTAACATATGTAGAGTTCTTAAAAACCAATAAGGAATATCAAGCCAATATAAAATTTGTCTAATTATAATGAATAAAAATAATCTCATGAAATCAATAATTGTGAAAAATGCTCATCCTTACCATTGCTTGGAGAAATGCAAATTAAAGCAACAATGGCATATCATCATTTATCTATCATATTACCAAAAGTTAAAAAGAAGATACTATCCAGTGCTATCATGAATGTGAAGAAAGGAAACTCTCATGCATTTTTGTGTGGAATGGTAATCATTTTTCTTTCTTACATATTCATATGCTACAATTAATTGAAAATTTAAGAAAATAAATATTTGCCCTAGTATGTCTTCATTTGAATAAATTCCAGAGAAATAAAAGGCATCCAAAAGTTTGTGACAAACTTGATTGTCCATCAAGAAGGGAATGTTACATAGAATGTGATATGTAAACTAGTATATCATGGGTAAAAAGTGTTAAATCTATACTATGGGCATGAAGGGATGTATAGTATATGGTTTAGGGGAGAGAAAATTTGAATATAACATTGCCTCAATTTTGTAAAAGCAAAAAGAGAAACTCCTTTAGTCTCCCTTGTGGCTGCACGTGTGTGTATGTATGTGTGTGTGTTTCTATGAGTGGGTGTGAGTCTAGAAAACAATATATAATACATGATAATAATTGATTATCCATGAAATAAGTTGAGTGATTTCTTGTGGAAATTTTTGTTATTCTTAATGATTACCTGTTATTATGATTGAAAATACTTCAGAGGGTATATTTTATATTTTACTAGAAATTATTTCATGAATGCTCGATGTAAAAACCTTTTGTAATGGCTTCTAAACATTTTAGGCATAATCACAGAGGGTTTTTTGGGGGGAGCTAAAAAAGATAAGTTACCAAAAGTAAATTTAAAAATTTCCAATTTTTCTTAGGGACCACCAAACAAAGATTTAGGGTCCAGCACAATAGCCTTTACATAAAACCTTTTATTTGGAAAAATCCTCTGCCAGTGTCACACTAATCCCTGAACCTGTCAGAAGCTGACAAAAGAGTTCTTAGTTGGTAAATAATACTTTTGTTAACCAGGGAAAGTTAGTTTTAAATTATGTAGGAAGTGTTTTACATTAACAGGTGATAAGGAAACCCAGATAAAATGCAGTTGCCATATTGTCATTGGTAACCTTCTGGAAAAACAAATATGTTTTAACATACTTTGTTGACATGAAATTTTTTTTTATTTTTTAAATTTTTTAAAGATTTATTTTTGTTTTATTTATCCTCCCCTTCATTGTTTTGCGCTCCCTGTCTGCTCTCTGTGTATTCTTCTCTGTCTGTTTCTCTTGTCTTTAGGCAGCACTGAGAACCAATCCTGGGACCTCCCAGAGTGGGAGAGAGGCATTCAATCTCTTGCACCACCTCAGCAACCTGATCTACTACATCTCTTATTGACTCTCCTCTGTGTCTCTTTTTGTTGCATCTTGCTGCACCAGCTTTCTGCATGGGCCAGCACTCCTGCATAGATGAGGACTTTATGTGGGCCAGCACTCTGTGTGGGCCAGCTCTCCACTCAGGCCAGCTTCTCACATCGGCCAGCTTGCCTTTCATCAGGAGGCCCCAGGAAACATATCCTGAACCACCAGTATGGTAGATGGGAGCCCAATCGCTTGAGCCACATCTGTTTCCTGACATGACATTTCATTTCATAAGCCACATGTTACTCTAAAAGGTCAGATAGACATAGGCATGCTTTATTATTATTATTATTATTGTGATAATATAGATTCTTGGGGAAAAGTATATTTTTTTATTAAAATAATTTGTTCAGCATCAAAAATAGGTGAACTTTTCAAATCTCTTAATGCTGTGTATTCTTGTTATAGATCACTGAGAAAATGTAGGAAAGCTATGTATTCTGAATTTTTATTTAGTTTAAGGAGAAGCTCTTCATGTAACTGGTCTGAGTAAAACTGGCAGTGAGTTTATACTAAAATGAAAAGACTGGACTGCAGTGAAACAATGAGGGGTTGTAGGTGACCCTGGAGTCCCTGAGAAATTAAAACAGAAAATGCTCACTTCAAGGAGCTCTTCCTTCAGCAGATTTCTTCTATTCTTTGCTTAAAATTTTGACAAATGAAAGCATATGGGGTTATTCATATGGAGAATTAATTTAAATTAGAATCAATTTATAAATATTAACCACTGAGTTAGGCAATGGCTTTCAAAGATGATAAGAAAGACCCCCTATTCTCAAGAGCCTATAGACTAGTAGGTGAGATAAAGCTAGAAAGAGACACAATTCAACACCATTAAACAAAAACAAATACATTGTGAAACTATAGAAGAGTTAAGCATTCATAATGTATAGATGTGAAGCAGGAAACGTCAGGAGTTGAGGCTGAGTTAGACACATTTAAGGTCATGGAAACTGTGTATGTTACTGATGGTATTATGAGGTAAGTCCTAGAGATGTAGGATGCAGATATGGTTATATATATCAAAAGCTAAAGAAAACAAGTCAAGCCTGAAGATACACATTTATAAGTCTGTTGGTAAGCACAATAGATGTATCTTGAAAGTTGATAGACATGCAAGAATAGACAAAAGAAAAGTGGAAAGAATGTGAGCAAAGAGGAAGATTTAAAAACACCATTGATGAAAAGATAGAAGAGCAAGAAACCTTCAGGAGATCATTTAGATAAGGAAAAAACAGGAGATGCCAAGAGTCCTGCTAGGTTTCTTGTTTTATTTTGTATAACAGAACCTATTACAATGTACGATGAGAAGAAAGTTCTTTTTAAAAATATTGATGCAAAAAACTTCATGAATAAATCATAAACTGTATTTTTAAAATCTATTTGCATGTAAATTTCCAAATATAAAATTAATATAGGCTATTCAATATTTACTAATAGCAATTACTATAACTCATATAAATCAGTAATAGCAATAATGTTTTCAAGCAAGACTGGGAATTTTCTTTAGTAGTTAAAGGGGAAGAAAGAGGTGCATTCAAAGGCTTTATTTTGTTGAAAGTTTCTCATTAGACCTGCTGTTCAATGCAACATCATTTATAAAATGTCCCATGATTCCTCAATGTGTACACTTTTTATAACTTCTTGTGGTCTATCATATTCGTATCTTGGTTCAATTTCAATTTGTTACTTCCTCTTTCAGTTTAAGCAATTGCCAAACTATGATAGGTCATGTCCCATTGTCAGCTGGCAGGGTGGTTCCATGTATGACTTTGGCACACATATACTTTCAGAGTTACATATGTAGAGAGTTACAGTTTCTTCCCAGCCCTTTTTGGAAAGGTCTACATGAATTCACACATCGTTTGTTTTAATTACAAAGTAATATACTTGAGCACATATTCCGATTTGTGTAACAAGTAATTGAGTGATTCTAGTGTCTGGAAAAACAATTTTGCCTATATGCATATAATAATACTTCCCCAATGAGGCTGATTAGGTTTGCTATTTTTGCTTTTCTCTAAATTGTAACAGAGTTGTAATTGAAATCAGAACAGTGAATTTATTCCTTTGTTATGGTCCTTCTTACCTCTGAGTCAAATCACTTGGTCTAACAAAAGAAAACAAAAAAACAACAAATACTAAAATACAAGGAAATTGCCCCAAGGGTAGAGATACTGGGTCCTTTGTGGGCAAAATAGAAAGCTGCAGATAAAATGATACAACTGGAGAATATATAGCTTTCCCCTTGGGCAAGGACATGTGAGTGCTCCACTGCAGAGTGCCCCACACTATACCACCACAGAATACCCAGAGACGTTCATGTGTGAGAATGGTGATAGCACAGCTCTGCTTGGATTCCTTAGGTTTACAATGAGCCACCTAGGCTTAGATTGGTCTCTGCTCATGAGCTAGTCTGTGCTTGCTATAATCAGCCTTCTCCTTTTCTCCCAAATATATTTTACAAATAAAAAGCATTTATTTGCTTACAGTGACCACGAAAACATAGGGAGCAATAATTGTCACCCCTCTACCAGCCCCACTGATGGTCTCAACCAGTATCCAGGCATCAGTTTATGTTACAGAGAGATCACTCATGGGGTTCCAAGCAGGCAGTTAGAGCCCACAAGCAACTCACCAGTAGCAGTGCTGTGGGCCCTAATGGACCATGGAGGGCCTGCTGAGGATTGTAAATATGTCTTTGCAGTTAATCCTGGAGCCACTGTATGGTGCTCTGATAGTCATGCCTCAATTCTGGGAATACGGCCCGGATCTGTTTGACTTTCTCTTGGACATTTTAGTATGTGCTGCTTTGGTTGTTATCACAGTACAAGGCCGGAGATGTAGTTTGAGGGAGAAAGAGCTAGCCAAGCACATTTCTGCTCAATGTAAAGAATATCTTAAAGTCAGTGAGAAGATTGAACAGATAACTACTTTGTGTAAAAAGCTCAGGGCGCCTGCTGTGGAGACCAGTCTTCCAATGTTACAAACTCTGTGCTTAGCAGCACTAAATAAGGATGCGAATGGGTTTTTCTTTTCACTGGGAGATGTAGTAGACCTTTTGGACAAAGAACAGACAAGTGAACTCACTAAATTTTCATTCAACAGAGTGATGATGCCTCATCTACAAGGACAGACACAGTCTCTTATCCAAATCTCTCCACTCTGACCTGCCTGGGGCAAAAAACATCTTAAGTGTATCTCAGATGAATGGAGAACAATGCCAAGAAGAAACACTTACTGGTTTGAATGAAAATGGTCAGCTTCTGGAAACCTTAAAAGCTGGTTGCCTTGGAAGATGTCACATGGAATGAAAGTGAGCAGAACTAAAGGAACAGGAAAAAAAAGCTTGAAAATACCTGAATGCAGAGGGAACATATTGTCAGTGATAAAGGGAAACAGTTAAAACCTCTGACTGAAACCTCAGAAGATAATTAATGTGACTGCTGTCTGTGGGAAATATTGTGGGCATGCTATCAACTTAGAATTAGAAGAAAGGAGTGAATCTGAAAAAGGAGAATGCTTTATCAGATAGATGTGAATGTACCAAATTTCATTGATGTTATGATCTCAGGTATTTCTTTAAACAGACTTGAAAGGGAAAAGCAAGTGATACATAAAAATTTTGTAAGGAAAGTCAAATCAACAAAGCACTTACTTCTCAAAACAAACATCTGGAAACTGAGCAAGCATCTCTTCAGCATGAAAATGAACACTTAGAAAAGTAGATTCAAAAACTTCACAAGAAACTGTAAATCCTTCCTGAAGAAATCAGCGACAGCTCATGCAACTTCTCCGTGAATCTCTCCATCATTGAATTGACCAATTGGAAATTGAGGGGAAGAAATTACTAAATGTGTGTGAAAACATTGCTTTTACACAACGCAACTTGACAGTTACAGAAAGATAGTAGAACACCTGGAAAATAAATTGGAGACTACTCATTCTTACTATCAAAGGCAGATTAAGTACTCTGAGAAAAAAATTCAAGAAAGTTGCCTGGCAGATGTGGCTACCAATAGGAGCTCAATGGGCTAAGACCTTAATATGAGCACAACAGGCCAAAATTGTCAGAAAGTGATGGTAAAATCCAGCTTTCCCCAAGTGGTTCTTTTGCCTCCACTATTCCACATGCAGCCCAGGGCAGAGGCTGGGGAGGTTCAGGGCAACCCCTGCATCATCAGGTCTTCTGGAGGGAGGGGAGGGGAGAACAGTGAGGGGTCAGGGATCCAGGGTTTTGCTTATGTTTGACTCCCCTCTCTATCAGCCAGTTCCTGAGGATTCACAGCATAGGAGGAATTATGACATTTTGTTCTTTCAAAAATGATTTGGTCAATGTTGATTTAGTTTATGTCTGTTACCTAATTAAGTTTGCAGTTTTTGAAGCATTATATACTCCTAAGAAAGATTTTCAGAGAAATACAATTGTAATATTTTTCATAGGAATACACTGTTTACATTTTACTGAACCCCATAGAATTAGATCATAAGTATTGTTTTTCAAATTAATAAAGTGTTGCACCATTACTTTCATAAGAATGGAAATGTGACATGTTTAGATAGAAATATCTGTAACATTCATCAGTTTCTATATATATATCCCATATATATATAAGGGATAATTTTAAGTAGAAGTAACAGTATTTACAGCAGTAAAGGTTAATCAATATTTAAAATAACAGAAAAATAAACAACAAAACTAGACCAGCTCTTCAGACTACACTTATTTTGTGTCATCCTAAACTCAGTGATTCATTTTTGTGAGCTGACATTTTGCAATTTTTTTTCTCATTTGGTTATTTCTTTTTAAACTTATTATATTGTTCACAATATTCTTTGTAGTTCAAACATTTCTCAAATTTGTTCAGCAAAATAAAATTTTCCTACATATCCTGCATTTTGTTATCATTTGGAATAAATTTTCTGAATCCAAGAATTTTTTTCATTTTTGTTTACTTGTATCATTTTTATATTTTCATTTTTTTCCCTCTTAAAGCCTGGTTACCCTCCCTATTTTCAATAAGAAATTAGTTAGAAATCCAGCATAATTTCCTTTTGACAAAAGATTAACCAGTGTTCGTTTTTACCAATTATTTAATATACTTCACTGATAACCCCAATTTTTTGTAATCAGGTTCATTTCCAATGTGTTTCGAAATGGTCAATGTTTCACTAAATATTTTAAAGCTTGTATGGATATTCTTTCTCCATTCTCCTATGAATTTTCCTTGTGTTTAGATATGATTCCTTTTGAGGATATGTCCAATGTTAATTGCTTTAGTTTTTCCTGAAATTCCAGAAAAATCTATTCATTGTTTTTATTGGTTAAGTAAAACTTTTCTAGAAAAAGTTAGGGGGGTTATCATCCATTTAATATTATCCATTTAACAGAAATGCATATGTGCATATTTTAAAAAGGATTTCTTTATATAGTCGTTAGAATTTACTTAGTCTACACCCTGCATATTTATTTTAGGGTTGTCTTTAGGAATTTCAACTTGTTAATAACTATGATGCTCTACTAACTTAAGATGTTAATTTTTATTTCTGTCATTTCCTCCCTTCTGTTTTCTTATTTAATTATGTTCCATGTATAATGCCTGAGAAAAAGGCTATATAGAGATTGAAAAAAAAATTTTTCATTATATCTTTCACTTTTATTTCAAAAACCTTAAGCCCTGAGGAGAAATTGAGTATTTGGAGAGTGAATAAATATCTTTGAGGAAGTATGAGGAGCCTGGTGTGACCCCTCCTCCTGTCACCCACACAAATGCTAAGATAGATGAGCAAACACATCCAGACCCATCTAGAATTGGGGAATGAAGAAAAGAGTGAGCTCAGTCAGAGTGTTGTAGTTAACACAGCAAGAGAAAGAGTGACAGTAGAAAAGGTGCAGGCAGAAATCACAAGATCATCCTTTAAGAAAGTCTCCCTAACTGGACACATAGCTGTGGATCAGCAAGCTGAGTCCCAGGGATCTGGATACTCCAGCAATGTCTGTTGCAGAGCAAAAGCAGAAGAGTAGAGCTTCAAAGCCTGAGAAAGCCTTGGCAGTATGGAGCCCTGATGCCAGTAGCTTGTCACCTTGTAGTAAAGAACCCACATTGAAACTAGCATTCCCCTGTATTTAAAAAACAAAACAACAAAAATCAAAACAAAATGGAAAAAAAAAAAAACTTTCTCGGCTACATAGAGACACTCACAGAATAATCTTTCTCATATTTCTTATCCTGTTTCCACATTTAACTTCTTCTCTACCATGTTCTAGACTCTTCAGAATGAAGGCATGGTATCACAGCCTTCACATTGCCATTTCAAGTGAGAAGTAATGAGTTGACACTTGAGTTGCTGCTTTCAATTTTTACTGAATTCTGGG
>JAQZBX010080906.1:0-13757 GCA_029593785.1 Cabassous unicinctus | reverse complement strand
GGGGAAGAATAGTTAGTAGTAATATTTTGAGGATGCTCTTTAATCATTAGTTAAAAATGTTTCACAATAATGCAAGGTATTGATGGTAGGGTGAGGTATGAGAGTCCTGTATGATGTTATGTATGTTTGTTTTGTAAGTTCACAACTATTACTATATACTTATTGTTTATGTTTGTTTATGTCTGAAGTGATATACTTCAATAAATTAAAATAAAAATAAATATTTATATGCATACATACATACATACCTACATAAAATTGCTAAGTATGTTCTTCTTGTAAACAAAACAAAACCTGACAATACTTATGTCACATATATTCTCAGTCTTTTCAGTTGGACTATCCCCCTTTGCAACAATAATTTTTTAAAAAGGGCAAGAAATTGGAATATCATTCTTTTCAAGTATTCATGTTTTCTTTAAAAGCTTATGAGGTTAAGGATGTTTAAAATGGCAAATTTTATGTTGTATATCTGTTACCACAGTAAACTTTTAAAAAAGCTTATGATATACTTAGATTTTTAAGACCATTTTGTAAAATTAAATAGCAAGCTGAGAGTAGAGAGAGATGGTCCTGTGGAAACATTTTTTTCTACAAAGGGACATTCAGCATTTAGGAAAGCTGGTGACCCACATGTGATAGTGTTTGGGTGTTGAAGACTTGAAAAAAAATTGTCCATTCACATGATTTGGATTAGCTGCCATTCTCTAAGTGATCATGACATTTGCACAGAGCCCATACATTTGGCACCTAGCATGTTGTACATAGCTTAATACATATGTTGGAGACATATGGTACTGTGAACTTTATAAAGTCACCATTTAATTTCTTGGTGAATTCCTGTATGCCTACTTAATACTTGCTTGTACCAAAATATATCCCCTCTTCTCTATTGCAGAAAACATTGCAGAGAAACTTTCCCAAGTGGTAGCTTTCTACATGGAATCTGCTGTTTTTTTCCTACTCAGCAGGAAGTGACTAGAATCAAAGATTCTTAGAATTAGATGGCTTAGAGATCCATTTGTCCAGATTCTACCCACCACCCAATGTTACCCATTTTCTGCCAGATTCACTGTATATCTTTTCACATCTTACCCATTTCATTTATGAACCAACCTAAAAGTTTAAAAAAAGATTCTTATTTTGAGCCAAAATCCATTCTGTAATAATATGTGACAGTTGGTTCAAGGTCTGTCCTGCAAAGCTGTAGAGGGTAAGAAAGATTGGTCTAATGGTTCTCAATTTGAGGGAGAGGAGGAACTTTTTAAATAATGCTTGCACTGCTTCTCCATCATTCTGATCCAGCATAACAGGAGGCATGAGATCCTCTCCAGCATATGCACCCTGCCCCTAAAAATAAAAATCCCAGATTTAGTGAATAGTTAATGCCATTGTGAACCATTGTTATTGATGGAAATGTAATGAATCCCCTTCAAGAGTGTTGGGAGTAGACAAAAAAGATTGAAGAACAGCCATCTTTTTGCATAACAGCCATTCAGATAGATGAGGACTACTATTATATTTCTCTGAGTCTATTCTCTTCCAAGCTCAACACTTAATTTCAGTGATTCCCTTATGACATGCCTTCCATGCCATTCATACAGTAAATACTTATTGAGGGCCTGATATGTGCCACACACTCTGTTAGATATTGAAGTGATGTAAGGATGACTATGAAAGAATCCCTGTCATCTGAGATTGCAGTCTGAGGTGGGATGTAAACAAATCAATAGGCTATTACAAAATACTGTGATAAATATTCTGATAATCAATTTAAGTAGAGGAGTACCCAGGAGGGATACCTAAACCAGTATTAAAGGTTCAAGGAAGGCTTCCTAAAAGAATTGTTATCTAAACTGGGACCCAAAGTTCAAGGAGAGAGCAAGAAAGCAGGACAGATTGACATTCTAGGCAGAGGGAGCAGCAGGTACAATTGCCCACAGGTTAGTAGTGAACATCTGCTGGGTTTCTGGGTGCCTAGCATTCACACCCACTGCCTATTTGGAACCATGCCTCCCATTATGGGAAAACCAAAGATGGCTCCTGACAGTCTTTCTTGCTGCCGCTTTCACAGTTAGGCAGACCTGGGACTAGGATATACTAGGTACAGAATTTAATGGGATGCCAAAAAACTCAGTAATTATGATAACATTTTAATGCAATAATTTAAAAAATTACAATTAATGCAAAAATTGATGAACAAAACATCAAAAAATTTTAAAGATGGGATTAATATTGATTTTTCCTTTTTCCTCAGTCTTCAATAGGGCTCAGCATGGAACTATTATTGATCCTGTCTTTCTTTAAGATTTGACATTTTGTTCATATGGATTTTTTTTTTCATTATTTTATCTTGATTACTGAGTTTTTCAGCACACCTTGAAATTTTGTGATGAAGGCAAGTGCTTTATCCACCTAACTCTAGTCCCAGCCCTGCAACTAGGACATGTGCACATGATCCATGCTTGCTCAGTTGGGCTCTCCCTCCTGGGGCTTTGACTCTGTAGGGAGGGGTGTAAAGATACAGATGTGGTTAGAGACAGTTCGCTGTGGCAGCAGTGGAGGTCATTATCCCATTTTGACTGCAGGAGTATGTGGGGGAGAGCGGTTAGGGGTGCAAAGGTCCAAGGGCAGGGGCCCCAGAGGCAGTGTCTAACTAACCATTCCTATTTCATGATCTTGGCCATGTTTCTATTCCTTGGCCTCCTTTGATATTGCTCCTTTTCTGAGCTGGTTCTCTGGGATTCAGGATCTATCTTTCCTTCCTTTTTGAAAATCAGGATCATGCTTGTTCATCTCCAAATTTGGGCTTACATTCTCCCCATTCTCCCTTCTTCAGAGATAACCAGTAAAAATGGTTGTATGATTATATATGTGAGTTTTCTCTGTATCTTAGGATGAAATTCATCCTGGACTAGAAAAATGAACTCATTTGAAGTAACTTTTTTTTTTCAGTCATTTCACTTATCTTATACTTCCTTTCCCATTCAATCTTTTGCCCAGCATTTCCAATTTGAACCTCATTTGATAAAGAAAAATGTTTTAACTTGTCATTTATTAATATTACACTAATTGCTCCAAAAGTAAGTAAGACTTTATTGTTATTCATAACTTTAAAAAATAATAACTACTCACTGGACCTGAACACATGAATAGAACAGGATTAAAGGATGCTAGACTCAGGGGGCCCCATTATGGGCAAGCACCAGAGTCATCCATGGGGAAAACAAACCGTGTTCACCAAGAAGCAGCTGGGAAGACATTGTTCAATAAGAACCCATGCTTAAACTCCAGTCTTTGGAAAGAAATGGCCTCAAACATTGCCATACATTCAACAGTCCTATAGATTTGGTTCAAGAACTTCTAAGCAAAACTCGAGAAACAAAACTACAAGCATTTTCAGTAAAAATAACAAGAAGCTCAACACTAACAATTCGCTGAAGGAGAAGTCAAGAAGTATGGGCACACCACCCAGATCCACTGATGGTGCCAGCCCTGTCTCTCTGATTTGTCTAGATCATCTAGTACCAATTTTAGGGTCCCCACTGAACACAAAATAGTCTATTTTGGCTACTACCAAGACTCTAACATATGATTCCTTTTCCCCATTTTGGATTCCCAAGGTTAGATTCTAATTCTCTAATTCTTTGGTCTCTTTACTTCTAGGTAGAACTTAACTAGTAGTTCTGGCCTGCAAGAGAAAACACAAAACAAAACAAGGTCAGTGTGGGTTGGGAAAAAAAATTACCTCATTCTGGGAATTAACTTTCCCAATATTATTTTACTGGGTTTGTGCCACTCTTGCATTATCCTTCAATAAATGCAGCCCTACCTGATAGTATTTTTTTGTTTGCTTCCTCCCCTTTTTCCTATCAGGATCAATTCTATTATAACTTGTTTTTTAAAGACTTGCCTTCCATCTGTCTTGAGTTATACTCCCTATTAGATATTCTGGCTTGGAAATACACCCATCCTATCTCTGAACACTTTGAAATGTACTCTCTTCAGGTCTAGTGTCCTCCCATGCCAACGGTTTTCTTCATTTGCTATTACAAAGTCCAAGTTAGCAAGCACAATTACTTCTTTTAAAGCTCCTGTCACTCTTATTTCACTAATACTTTCCTCCTTGTTAGTCATTATGGACCTGAATAGCAGTACTGTTTGCTGTTTCCTCTACCTTCTGAGAAATGAAATTGTTGGTATGGTATCAATTTAACATGTACTCCATTTTACCAGAATGAAACCTCTCCGTGATCTAGGACGGGTGATGTTTCCCATTACTACTATATATATCTTGCTTTGTAATCTGTATTAAGAAAGCAGCATTGCATATCAACCACAATAGTTGTCACTTGTATTTGCTTCTACCTTAGGTTTACAGATTTCTTTCTTTATGATTGTATGCCTTCTTAACATATAGTACTATTTCCCCATTCCCTTCCATTAGATCTATTTCTTGAGTCTAAGTGACACTTGCCTCCTTGTGTTAACCTTCCAAGTTTACTTTTCTCATTGTCCATGTTCTAGAAATTGTTATATATAAGGCCATTAGCTCGCTTTCCATCTACTTGATTTTTTGCTGATATATTATTGGAAAGCTCTACTACTATTATTCTTTCGATATCACACCAGCACCTCTATTTGGGAGCTCTGCTTGGTTTTGGATAGTCTTACCAGGTTTCAAACTCCACCTGATCATTGGCTTTAATGCTTACTATTATCTATCTAATAGGGGAAGTGAAATATTCTTCTCTTTCTCTCTGATTTCCTTAGGAGCATGGCAGATTTGGGGTAAATGAATGCTTTTAAAGAACCTGAGCAAGAGGTGTAATGTTTCCTGACTACCTGACTTTGAACTAACATTAGAGAGGCAGAGCTGGAAATCATAGGGAAAAGAAAGGACAGAACATAAAGATATATCTTCTTCAAAAATAGAAAAAAAAAATTTAGAAACTGTATGCCAACAAATTAGACAACCTAGATGAAATGGACATATTCCTAAAAATGCACAACCTACATTTTATTTTTTTTTTAAGATTTATTTATTTATTTATTTATTTATCCCCCCCTTGCTGCTTGTGTTTGCTGTGTCCATTTTGCTGTGTGTTTTTTCTGTGTCTGCTTATCTCCCCCTTGCTGTGAGGTCCTGCTGCATCAGCCCACCGCGCCGCGCGGGCCGGCCTGCCCTCACAAGGAGGCCCCGGGAAGCGAACCCCGGGCCTCCCATATGGTAAACGGGAGCTCTATCGATTGAGCCACACCCGCTTCCCAACAACCTACATTGACGCTACAAAAAATACAGGAATTCAACAGCTCAATCACATTTAAAGAGATTGAATGTCATTAAAAATCTCCCAACAAAGAAAAATCCAGGACCAGATGGCTTCACAGGTGAATGCTACCAAGCATTTTGAGAAGAGAGCTGGAATTTAAATTCAGGAAATCTGACTTCAGAACCTGTTCACTAAACACTACATTATATATAAAACAAAACAAAACAAAGAAAAACACCACTACATGAAGCAGCCTCTCCCATTTATTTTCTTCCTAAAATTCCACTGGAGAAAATGCCACAATATTTACCAGAACATACCTAATGAGTATGAAACATTATTTTTTAAAAAACACTAATTAAGGACTTTGTCAGATCTGTGACATCGTGACCTAAGTTTCCCAAAGGCTACTTAATTACAACAGTGTTCCCTCCCCATTATTGATTGTCTGGTTGGTCCTCTCACCCGTTTCCCAACCTTCAAATTATGTGACTTGTACATAGCTCTTGTTTGTGTATCTTTGACCATAATATCCTTTTTCTTGGTTATGGTATGTTGTAGGTTGTGGGAAGTTGATTGATTGTATCCATGCTTATATTAATGATGTCTTTTCATCTGTTTCTCTCTTAATTATAATTCTTGTCTGCTAATTATTTCTGCCTATCCATGTTCACACCCGTTCTTCTCCTCCATGTAGATTTTGCTAATATCAGATTTAATTCTTTTCCATGTCTCTGCCCAGCTTTTCTGTGCCTCTTTTCTAAATGTATTTGTCATAATTGTTTTAATAAAAACTGCTGTAGTTAATTTTTATATATCATACCACCTATGTAAACTTACTAGAGACTTTGAATAAAACTACTGAGGACTTGAATAGTTGAATACCTTGGTAGGAGACTTTTCTGCTGTTAATGAAGGGACCTATAAGAAACTAAATCAGTAAACATAAAGGTAAGGATTCTTACCTTTCTTCTCAACACTTAGTTTGTTTTAAAATTTGTTTATGGTTTTCTTTTTTGGTAGTTGTGACATCTCCCTGGCAACTGTACAACCTGTCTCACATGTAAATTAGAGTGAATGTTAGAATTTAAGTTTAGCTCCTTGTAAATCACATGCCTCTAGGCTAAAAAAAAGCTGTAACATTAAGTTTTCACTAGACTTCGGTTGACTATGCGTGATACCAGTTGTTGCTCTTATAAAAACCACCAGCTTAAGTATGTTTTACTTTAGTTGGTATAGATTCTAGCTTTCCTAGGCCAAGAAGTACTTAATAAAGAGCCTTTTGTTTTTTATCTTTGTGCCATGACATTTCTTAAAAGAACTATTTGATTTACTGTGAGCCATGTGTACTTTCAGATATGAACATTCACTATTCAATAAATCATTATTGATTACCTAACATGTGCCAGACACTGCTCAGTACTATGGCAGATGCACAGATGAATAAAATATATTTCTTCTCTTTGTTAAGGAGCTTATAGTCCTGTAAATACCCAAGTTATTAATATGTAGAATATTTATAAGGGTGATAAATGTTTAAATAAAGAGCTAAAAAAAATTGATAGCATAAAGAAAATTACTTCTATCTAAGGAGACGTCAAAGAGTGCTTTATGGAAACATTGGCATTTAATCTGGGCCTTGATGATTAGGTTAGGTTTGGGTTAACTAGAGTTAGGGGATGGGAAGGAGGAGGGCTGGTTCCATAGCCAGAGAACACTTTAACCAGCACCACTTATACCAGTAATACTTTGGAAGTTGGGGATAGAGGGTGGGAAGAAAGCAATAAATACTGCGTAACTTTTTTTTCTACTATCAAACTTGTTACAACCTTAATATGATGAGATTTGATAAGAAAGATGAGCTTTAATATCCAGTTAAGAATAGTTGGTTAAACAAATAAAAATTCTCGTTGTCCCTTTGCTGTTGTTGGTTATGGGTTATCTCCAAAATCAAATGTCTTTCTTTTAATTCTAAAAAGTATTTTTCATGGATTCCACTTATTTAGCTCCAAAACTATGTTATGACAATACAACACATTGATATAATGTCTCCTAGGGAGCATGGAAATGGGTTCCTGACCCTGGGATACCTTAATTTAAGCTTCTCTAGTTTTCACTTATAAATCTGAGTCAGTCCATTAGTGTTTTGTTTTGTTTTGTTTCGTTTTGTTTTGTTTGTTTTGTCAGTACATTCTGCTTTTGATATTCCCTGGTCGGCATAAATCTTCCTCCTCTTCCATCGTGTCTATCCCTATGCTAACCCTCTGGTCAGTTAAGAGGAATTCCACCCAAAACACGAGATTTGTTTTTAGTTTTTCCAGGGACTCACTTGCTTTCTCTTCAGAATGTCCAAATTTGTATATTACAGATAAGTGAATAAATGGAAATTGGGCATAATAAAAAGACTTTTTAAATTTCCAACTCAAAATGATAGTCTTTTTTCTTCATTTTTCAAAGTTAAATAATAGGTAATTGAAAGATTTAACACTATAGGCTTTAGTTTTACAGTACTAATTAAAAACAATAATAACCAGCTCATTGGGTGTTATTGCCTTTTATGTCAAAGAACAAAAATATGCCAAGTAAACTTGAATAAATGCATGAATTTAAAAAGGGCATGAAAATATTAAGCAATAGCATACTAGTCTTTTCATTTCAGTTATTTCCCCTAAAACAATATATCATGATTCCTACATATACTGCAGATGGCAGTACTTATATGGAAATATATAAATTCATATAAGAGATTCAAGAATGATTAGCAGATGGTATCTTTAATGAGTAAAGTTCAATTGAAGCATTCTGTCTTTGTTGATTTTTCTCACTGGGCTTTTTTTAAACAATCAAACTTTCTTTTTTACTCATGCTGTTTCCATTTGGTTTTCTTCCGCCATTACTCCCACGTCACCCTCCCATCCTATTTTTGTTTCAGAAATCACATTACACAACTATTTTCTCTTTAGAGAGCAGTGATTGGAAACTGGGTGATTATGCACATGATAGGATCCTGCGTAAGGTTCTTTGTAAGTATTTGTTCTCAAGCTGGTTATGTGCCAGATGGCATTGCTGTAAATTTTGATAAGGATAGGGAACGTGGTGTCACATGTTCCAAATATACCTTCATTACAAATCTACGTTCCAGGGTAGAGCAAGTATATATTGCATGGAGGGAAGTAGCTTACTCAGGAGAATAAAAAGCTCTCTTGTTTTCTCTAAACACTGGGAATTTTGCTGTGGGATTCACTCACAAATATTTATTGTACTTATTACATGCTAGGCACTGGGCTGAATAAGTACCTTGCATTACATAGGTGAAAGGACATGGTCCTACCCTCAGACACCCCTTCTCAAGTATAATAAAGTGTGGGAATTCCTATAATAGAGGCATGTATAAGTAAGTAAGAGAATAAAATGGGAATAGATAGCTGTAGCAAGTATTACTAATTAATCAGAGCATACTTTCCTACTATCCCTGCTAGCCTCAAACTCCTTCACAATACAGCACTTGAGGCAGCTGCTATTGTTCAAAGAAGACATGCAAGAAAAACCCTATTTCCCATCCATGGCATAGTGGGAGAAGTACCTAAGAGGCTGTCTAGAAGGTGGTATATATTATGCCACTAATTGTGTAAAAAAGGGGAAAGAAAACACACACACTTGTTTCTTGATGCATTAAGCGTCTCTAGAAGACTACCCAAAAAAATGGATAATATTGGTTGCCTCTGGGGAGAAGAGCTAGATGAGGGATTGAGTGGGAGAGAAACTTTTCACTGAATATCCTTTGGTTTCTTTTGGATTTTGAACGATGTGAATTTATTACTCATTTAAAAAGAAAATAGAAGCTTTAGCTCCTTGGTATAGCACATTACCATATCTGAGCGATACCAGTGGTATTTTATTTGGAGGGTTGTGTAACCTACTAACCTCCTAAACATATTAGATAGAAGAAAAGTATTGCTAAGGGTCAATTAAATACCTATAGCATTCTTTGTTTTGGTTACAGGGCACTTCCTACTTTCTATTTTTCATGCCTCTCACCTAGTATATCCTGATAAACATCAGGTGGCTATGAGTGGGAGTGTTTCCTCCCAGAGCAGACAACTACAGATTTTTTTATATAGCAGTCAGCTGTATGTTTTTGTTTTGTTGATTTAATGGAAATTACTGGTGGAGTATGCCAAGTAACCCCTGGCAGAAAACAGAATGTAAACAGAAAAAATATAGTTCAGTAAGTCTCTTTGCATTGCTCAGAATTTGGAGCAAGTTAGTAGATTTCCTAGGCGGGAGGAATTGTTTGTGATATACCATTATAGGACACACAGTTATCAGCTCTCTTGAAATAAATTTTTGTAACTGAAAACTAGAAGTATGAAATTACATAGAGTCAGTCATATGTCATGTCCTTAGAAGTTCTGTACATATTTATGGATCGTGTAAAGATGATTATAAAGAAACAGTTTGGGGCTGAACATGATAAATAGAACAGATTGCAGGTTAAATATACACAAGGAATAATATAATTTATCTATTTTACGTACATGCATATTTGCTAAAACAAAATATGGTCAGTGTACATTAATTGACTTTGTTAATCTTTAGGACTCTGTAAAAGCATCTAACAGTAGGATAGACATAAACTTCTACAGTGTTCATCTCACTTGATCATGTGTTTAAGAATTTAACTATTGGGAAACAGATGTGGCTCAAGCATTTGAGCTCCCACCTACCACATGGGAGGTCCCAGGTTCAGTTCCCGGTTCCTCTTAAAGAAAATAAGCAAGACAGCGAGCTGATGCGATGGGCAGGTGCAGCAAGATGATGCAACAAGATGACACAACAAGAGACAGAAGGAACATAATGAGAGACACGGCAAAGCAGAGAGCCAAGGTGGCTTAAGTGATTAGGTGCCTCTCTCCCACTTTGGGAGGTCCCGGGTTCAGTTCCCGGTGCCTCCTAAAAAGAAGACCAGTACACAATAAACAGACACAGCAAATGCAAACAATGAGGGGGTGGGGAGAAATAAATAAAATCTTTTAAAAAATTAAAAAAAATTTTGGGGGGGTGTTATAATGAAAAGCATATCTTTTGTTCTGACTTCTACCTCACTATATGGTTATGGCCATGTGGATGCTTTTGTTGTATATATATAGAGAGAGAGATTTTTAAACAAATCAATTTTATTGATACATATTAATAAAGCATACAATTCATCCAAAGTGTACAATCAATGGTATTTGGTATAATCACATAGTTGTGCCTTCCTCACTTTATTATTCACTTATATTTCCTTCTTTGCCTTTAGTAGTAAGTAGTAATGAAGGATTATTTTTCTTTACCTTTGAGTAGTTCTGTGATTTTTTCACTTTGCACAGCAAAACAAAGATGCTTTTTCTAGTTTTGTTTTTTTTTTCCTTCATAATGGTCACAGCATCATTTGTTTTTTTCTCAGCTGTGCAATTGTTCTTCCACCTTGATTTGTAGTCAGTAAGTATTCATCTGGTAAGAAGTCTGTGCCCTGCATTTTGAAGAAAAAGTTGAATTTCATGTATTAGAGAAATGTGGAAAAGAATAGCATTGGATTCCATCTTCTTGCCTTGTGACTGCTGTTTTTTTGTGGTTTTTTTTTTTTTTTTTTTTTACCAGAAGGTCCCGGGGATCGAACCCAGGTCCCTCCATATGGGAGATGGACGCCCAACCATTTGAGCCACATTCACCCCTGCTGTTTTCTTAAACTCTTTAAAGCTTAGGTTTTCCTTGTGGTGAAAATAGGGAGCTGATAATACCTGTTAATAATCCCACCCCCAACCTAGAAAATACCTTTGAGTTTGTCTAAGAAAGCTCTTCTGTCTAGATTTATTAGAATGAAATGTGTGCTTGAAGAGAGTAATTCTTTTTGCATGTAGGGTTGTAAAAATTGAGAGGTATGTTTACTAATTTTTTTAAATGAACTCGTTATTTTAATTATTTAAAGTTTTTAAAAATTTATTATGTTTACAATTTAACATTTCTCATTTTAATCACATTCAGATATACAACTCAGTGTCATTAATTACATTCACAATGTTGTTCTACCATCACCACCATTTATTATCACAACTTTTCCATCACCCCAAACATAAATTCTATACTCATTAAGCATTAATTTCCCTAGGCGTGTGTTTTAATTTGCCAAAAGCTGCTGGGAGCAATATACCAGCAATGCGTTGGCTTTTGTAGTGAGAATTTATTAGGTTAAACACTTACAGTTCTGAGGCTGTGAAAATGTCCAAATCAAGGCATCATCAGAGATGCTGTCTCACCAAAGGTTGGCTGTGGGTGATCAGGCACATGGCAGTGTCATCTAAAGATGCTTTCTGCCTGAGCTCAGCTGTGGGTAATCAGGCATATAGTTCATCTCTCCCCTCTCCTCTAGGCCTCTGTCTCAGCCTCTTGGGGGCCTCTTTTCATGCCTTTGTGATCGGCTGATTCCAGCCTCCTGCCTGTGGGACCTCTCTCAGCCTCTCGGGGTTTCTCTGTCTCTGTTGCTTTTTTCTGTTTGTCTCTGCATGTTTCTCCCATTTATAAAGGACTCCAGCAAGTGGACCAAGACCCACCTTGGGTCACACCTCACTGAAGTAATCCAATCAAAAGCTCCCAACTGAATTCAATCCAATCAAAGGGCCCCATACTCATAGGAATGGATTAGATTCAAGAATGTGATCTTTTCTGGGGTACACAAAAAGTTTCAAACTATCACAATGTATATTTACAAAATAAGGTAAAGTGCCTTGGAAAGTATACTTTTTATTAGATTTTTTTAAAAATTAGGAACATTTCCAAAAATCTCTTTTCTTCTTTAAAAATATTGAAAATTATGGCAGTGCTCTTAATGCAAGAAGTTGTTACTTAGGAGATGAAATATATAGCCTCACATACCTGGTTTTATTTTCTGGTCTTGTGTTTTGATACATGTCAGTGTGAGGGTATTGCATATTGAAAGAAAATAAAGGAAAAAGACTTTGACCTGCCTCATCCTTCTTTCTTTGTTCAATTTCCACTCAGAAGAACCTTTATGAAATGGTAGGCATCAAAGAGATCTAGACCAAAATTCTGGCTCTGCCACTTCCTAGCTAGGTCACCTTGGGCAAATAATTTCATGCTCAGGCATTTAAAAGTCAGCTTGCTAAAACCTAACTTATCTCCTCCTCCCTTCTCCCTCAGACCTGTTCTTTTTTCCATATCCTCTATGTTGTTTCTTGGCACCACGTCTTCCCTCAGTTACCCAAACCAACATCACAGGTCTTTCTATTTCTTATTTTCCAAATAAGTCAACAAATCATGCTGACATTGTCTCCTAAATTAATCCTGCTAGTCCTTCACTGTCCAGTATGGTAGCCACCAGACAGTATGGCTGTTTAGTACTTGAAATGTGACTAAATGAATTGAGATGTGTTTTGTGAAATACACACAGGATTTTAAAGACAGTATTAAAAATAATATACAAGCGCTGGTGGCTGCGCCCGGCCGCGCTCGGCCCGCGGCTGCCCGGGGCCGGCCCGCGAAGCCACTGCTCGGGCGCGGGGAAGGCGGCCCTGGGGCCCGCGCCCGGAGGGGGCGCCGCCGCCGAGGCCCCGGGCAGCCGGTGGAGCCCGGCGAGCGCCGCCAGCCTGTATGAAAACCCATGGACAATCCCAAATATGTTGTCTATAACGAGAATTGGCTTGGCCCCAGTTTTGGGCTATTTGATTATTGAAGAAGATTTTAATATTGCACTAGGAGTTTTTGCTTTAGCAGGACTAACTGATTTGTTGGATGGATCTATTGCTCGAAACAGGGCCAATCAGAAATCAGCTTTGGGAAGTGCTTTTGATCCACTTGCTGATAAAATACTTATCAGCATCTTGTATGTTAGCTTGACCTATGCAGATCTTATTCCAGTTTCACTTACTTACATGATCATTTCAAGAGATGTAATGTTGATTGCTGCTCTTTTTTACGTCAGGTATCGAACTCTTCCAACACCGCGAACACTTGCTAAATATTTCAATCCTTGCTATGCCACTGCTAGGTTAAAACCAACATTCATCAGCAAGGTAAACATTGCAGTCCAGTTAATCTTGGTGGCAGCTCCAGTTTTCAATTATGCTGACAGCATTTATCTTCAGATACTTTGGTGTTTTACAGCTTTCACCACAGCTGCATCAGCTTATAGTTACTATCATTATGGTCGAAAAACTGTTCAAGTGATAAAAGGCAGATGAAACTCTTCACCACCATTAGCAAGGAAGCAGCATACATCACTGGCAGTAGGGCCAGCAGGAAATCCACAAGAGTTTCCCCATTTGGTGTTCCAGCTTGAAAAAGGACTTGTCAGAACAAACCATGTCATCAAAATTGAAGTGATTGCATTGAAAATAAGCTTGATCATGGGCAATATGCGGAATTTCCTATGTATTTTTAAATACAAATAAAACTATAATTTAGAATTTTTTATCTTAGGTTTCT
>JAQZBX010080905.1:0-13756 GCA_029593785.1 Cabassous unicinctus | reverse complement strand
TTTTGATTAGATTACTTCAGGCAGGGCATGACCCAGGGTGAGTTTCAATCCTCTTACTGGAGTCCTTTAGAAACGGGGTGAATACAGAGAGAGAGAGAGAAAGCCACAGAAGCAGAGAGAAAGCCATGGAAGCAGGAAGCTGAAAACAACAAAACCTGGAAGAGAAGGGAGAGACCAGCAGATGCTGCCATGTGCCTTGCCATGTGACAGAGGAGTCCAGGATCGCCAGCAGCTGGTCTTTGAGGAAAGAGCATCGCCTGATGATGCCTTGATTTGGACATTTTCATGGCCTCAGAACTGTAAACCTGTAAGCTAATAAATCCCTGTTGTAAAAGGCACCCCATTTCTGGTACACTGCATTTCAGCAGCCCAGCAGACTAAAACAGTGATGATGGAAGAAAGGGAGATGCAGAGAGGAAGGAAATTGGGATAGTCTCAGGGGTGAGCATCTATGGAGAGAAGCAGATCCTGTCTTGAAAGCTCGTGGAAGATTGGTGGGTAGAAGGAAACTTCCCCATGGGTGCCTACTATAGTCTCATTGACTTGAATCAGTCTCCACCTGTCTTGAATATTCTAGGGACCAGAATTCAGGTGTCTGTCTCTTTTCCTTCCTGCAGCCAAGTGGAGTTGGGTGTGCCTCTTCCCTTCCGCTATCCACTTTGAGAATGACTTTTCAAGTTTGGCCTTCAGCCCCTTTAAGGACATTCTACACAGAGCACATATAAAACATCTAAATGGAATACAGCGGTTCTCAAACCAGCAGCATGGGCAGCCCTCAGGAACAGGCTGGAAATGCAAAGTCTCAGCCCCACCCCACACCCCCTAAACAAGCAACTCCGTGGCTAGGCCCAGCAATCTGTGCCTTAACAATGCTCCAGGGGATTCTGATGAGTGCGAAAGTTTGAGAACCACTGCTCCAGTGAAAGTTCAGCAGGGCAGCCAAAAACTGTCCTCTCCGTTTGATCCCTGAGAAGTCTCCCTTTTTTCAGGTATCCTTAAGGAGGGTGGGATGGGAGCACAATGGGAGTGAGTGCCTTCTCCCATTTTACATGGAAAGAGCCAGAAAACTGTGTTGCTTCATCAATCAAAAAATATTGACCTTCTGTTGCATCCCAGGTACTGTGCTAAGTGCCAGGGATAGATGATTCTAGCGCACCTGGATCGAACATTTGGTACAAAAGACCTACATTTCACATACATCTTACTGGCAAAGATTAAAAATCTAACAAAAACCCGTTGGAAAAACAAGAGCTCTCGTGTACTGCCGGTAAGAGTGTAAATGGGAACAATAGCTCTGCAGAGCAATTTGGCAAAATCTAGTAAAGCTGAAGATGCGTAGACTCTACTCCTAGGTTTATACCCTGGCCTGGGCCTAGAGAAACTCCACCAGTGTGTACAACGGGAAATGTACAGGAATATTTCTTGCAGCACTGTTCGTAATAACAGAAAAATCGAAACAGCCTAAATGCCTATCTTCAGGAGAATGGATAAATAAATCAAAATCATGATAGAGTTGTACAATGGACTACCAACGGTACTGAATCAATCCTAACACTAATATAAAAAAAGTGAAACACAACTTGCATCAACATGGATAAATTGCAGAATCATAATAATGAGCAAAAAATAAAACAAGCCATGAAACAAAACATACAGCGATATTCTATTTAAAGTTTTTAAGTATGCATCACGAGACTATGTTAATAATGGAGAATACATAGGCAATGAAAGCACACAACTATGCATGGAATTAAAAACACAACTTCATGAGAGAGGTCACCACTGGGAAGGGAGGGAGAGAGGAAGGGGCCCCAGATTGGAGAGGGGCCCATATGGGAAATGATTGTATGACTGACAGGTAGATGGCTGTTCACTATACTAGTCTTTACAGTTTTTGTATGTAAGCCATTGGATGTAACTGATTAACAATTATAAATGTGCAAAACACTGCAGAGGGGAACAACAAGGTGTCATGAGAGGATACCTTACAAATTATTGTTCCTCTATCTCAACCATCCCCTTAACTTGCCTTCTTAAAAACTGTAGTTAGCCCCAGTCAGTCATAAATTTTATTTTTATTTTTACTTGTGTATATTTTTAAATTTTTCAACCAAGAAAGTAGGCCACTTGTATTTCAAAATATCTAGCTGATATTTATGTACTAGGCAGTCAAAATCAGCTTACAAAAGTTTGCATAGAAGATTCCAATATTCTAGATGTCTAAAATATGTTCAAAAATACAGATACATAACAGTGGAGGGAGCCTGGAAGGATTTACATCAAGAAGCCAAAAGTTATTAGTTCTATGTGGTAGAAGTATTGGCAATTTTTATTTGCTTCTTATAGTGACACCAGTTGTTTTTATCAATCCATCCCCTTCTCCTCTTTCCTTTGGAACAGAGGCCTACCTTCCTGTGGGGAACCTATTCCTTGTATTTCAGGTGGGGCTTTCCTTGATCTCACCTCCCCAAGCCAATGGCTTACTGACCCGACCGATCAAAGCGCCTCATCTCTAGCCACAGAGATTGGCTCAGGGATGATCATGGGCTGCACAGCCAACCAATCAAATCCTTCCCTGGGACCTTCTTACCTGACCACTGAGAAAAGACTTTACCTCTCTAGTAGGCTTGTTCCATTGATTGGGATTAGCCTGGGGTTGATCGTATCCATCTCGGAAGGAGAGCGTAAGAGAGATGGCACCCTGCCAGTGCTGTTTGCGCCCTGGATGCAGCCAGGCCTGATTCACCCCTGGAACATCCCTGCTCTGTGGACCAATACATTCCCTTGAATCAGCAAAATCAGTTTGCGACTGATTACTGACACCTACAACTGAATGAATTCTGACTTATGCACTTCCATTTGGTCCTATTACATTTTCCACAATGAGCATGACATGTTCCAGACTTTAAAAAAAAAACCAGGAAAGCAGTCGTGTCAGCATTTGTGTGCTAAGGGCTGGCTCACGGACACCTCCCCTCTAAGGCATAGGAGGAGCCTGCCTAATTTGGGGAAGGCCATAATTTGCCTCTGGCTCCCCTGAGGTCCCCGGGCCTGAGTCACTGCCTCCAGACTTACTCCCCCAAATCCAGAAGCACTGCCAAATCCACCTTTTTGAGCACCCCCCATTGGTACCCACTGAATTTAAAGTGGCGGTTAGTATAAAGCGGGGTGTCTTTTTCCCTCTGGGAGAAAAATTCTTTCACGGCGTGAAACAGCGCGGAGTGTGGGTGGATTTAACAAGAAGGTAAGGAAGCTTATGCAAGTGGCATTATTATATATGATTATATCACTGGGGTAAGAGACACTCATTCCTGTTTGGGTGTTATACCGATCATTAAGTTTTAGGCTCACGTGAAACGAAACGAAAAGCATCGAGGGCCTCCGGCAGCCACGTGTGTTCTCTCTCCCTCTCCCAACCCCAGAATAACATCAGCGCTTATTCAGCCTTACTGTGTGGCAGTAAGAAACTGAGTTTCTTCCATGCATGAAATCTTCACGGCAGCCCCACGGGAAGGCACTATCTTTATTAGCCCGTTTTACAGAGGGGGAAACTGAGTTACAAAGAGATCAAATAACTCGCCCACGGGCCCGTGTCTGGCAGGTGAGTGGGCCAAGACTCCAAGCCAGGCAGCCCAGCTCCCCGAGTCCACGTTCTTAACCCCTCAAGCTAAACCAACCCCAGAGCTTTGTCAGAACCAAAAATCAACCAGTCAGATCCCTCAGTGTGGTCAAATACACCCTAAATTAGTCAATGAGGGGGAAATAATCAATCCAACTGTTTCGTTGTTGTCGCTTTTAAATTAAATTAACTTCCCAGCTTGCTCAAACCCAGTATACCAGGAATTACTTTAGACAACGCTGGGCATAGAAACCAGAGGTTACAAACTAGAGCGCCGTAGGCCAAATTCATCTCACAGATGTGACTGCTGTAGCTCAATCAAGTTTTCAGTTTCCAAACGTTTTTGATGGGGCGTGTCTCTCTAATTTACCACAGTCCCCGCCACTCCCTAATGCTCCCACCTGGCTCACTCCTCTCATTTACAAAGCATCTGAATTAGCAGCCTCTGCTATGAATGCTTGGTAGCAAAAGGAGAAGGAATCTGTTGTTGTTGTCTGCAAAAGAGGAATTGGGTAATAATAATAGTTCCCGTGTGTCGAATGCATACTCTATGCCGGATGTCGTACGAAATGTTTTCCATGCTATTTCTCATTTGATTATAGTAACGGTCCTGTGAGTGGTTAGGAGTGGGGTGACCTGAGAACGCACCTGGCAGAACCCCTGCTACAGGGAGCAGAGCTCGCCAAAGGCCGCAGCGACTGCAATTTGGGGACCATCAGACCCTGCCGATGACTGAGTGCATCAGGGATACTGAGGCAGGCCCCTTGCTGGGAGACCTAAGGCCTCTCTGACATTCAGCTTTGGTTCAAGGGCAACCTTCCCTAGACTGCACTGCATCGACATTCCCACCCACCCCTCTCTCCCTCACTCCCTCCCTCTGGGCCTCCTTGCATCACAGCCTGACTCCTTGCACACAGGCATCTCCTGGAATAAAATCCTTGCACGTTGCCTCTCAGAGCAACGTCTGCTTCGCGGAGGACCCAGACTGACAAGAGTGGCTTTCCTGAGGTCACACAGCTAGCAAGTGACAGAACCAGGGTTTGCACTGGTACCATTATTTTCTGTGGGTTCTTATTTTCTCGAATCTCTGAGTCCAGAGGCACCAGAAATCACCATCTGGACCCACGAGTGAGCCAGGAGCAAGAGAGAGAGTTTCAGGCTCCCCAAGGCCGGGTTTGAGGCCCACGCTGAATTTCCAGCAGGCACAGGCCTCAAACTCTATCCTGGTGGCCAGGAAAGAGCCATAGCTGCCCAGGGCCCGAGAAAGGACACACACATGACTGTCAAGGAGACATGTTCCTGTGATGTGCTTTTCCCATAGCCCTGCAGGCAAGCAGATCCTCCCCCAGGGCTGTGGGAAACACAGGGGCACATACAATAAGAGAGCGAGCACTGGACGGAGAGTCTAAAGATGCCCCCCGCCTACCTCACAGAGAAGCAGGCCTGATGCATAACCCAGGGCTTTGTAGTCCGTGACCCATTTTCCCGTCCACCATCTTCACCTTTGATCCTTGCATCATTAGACCATTACACACGTAAGGGGTTTTCACTTTCCAAAAAGTTTCATGTTAAATTTCACCCCTGTAAATTATTAGCCATCATTAAATGAATCCCTGCAGCAACTCCCATCGGCACAGGTTAAGTAGAGTTGCCGTGGTGAGAAAGAGTTGGGTTGTAAATTAATTTGTTGGAAGTGGCCTCATGACTTTGGTTATGGGGTTGTATTTCACGCCATCCTTTGACTTCTCTGACCAGACCAAGTATGTCTTTACAAGTATTCCCACTGCCCTCTTCTTGTTCCTCAAGTGTCAGCAGCTTAGGAGACAGAATGTCTTTCTCCTCAATGGCCCCCAAATTCCTCCAAATTTACTATTATGTTTGCCCTGTGTCGACGCTGCAGGCCAGACCAGCCTGACTCACTCTCCACATTTGGTGAAAATGCATCCAGCTATTATCCAGTGAAATGGTACAATTTCATTTTATAAATGTGGACCTGAATTCTTGTATGTTAACAGACATTAGCTACACTCTTGAACCTATAGAGGTACCTAGGTCCAAGAAGTCTGCATGACTTGCTCAAAGAGCGCTCCTACCTGCCAGCCCAGACTCATTCTCCCAGCTGCCAGACTAAATATTCTAATCCCAAACCTAATCTTCCGCTGAAAATCCTCTGAAGATGCCCCATCACCTGTGGTTCCTGACCTTTCCTTCCCCCAACAGGACCGCATAAGAGGTTACTGTCACATGGGCATCCCCCTCTTGTGGGTGTACCAAGAGGGGGTGGAGGCATTGTAATGCTCAGCCTATCAATTGCATCCCTTTCTTTCTCTTCCACTCAAGGAAACGCATTCAAATGCAAGGGTAAAAGAGGGACATTATCCTACACAAGCACAGACCTTCTCACCACATTTTTACTAAGTACATTGCTGGCAAGCGGCTTTCCAGGAAACATTATCACTTGTGAAATGCTTCCCGACGGGATGCTGTGGACTGAGGTTGGGACTCACCTTGTAGGTGCTCAGTAAATGTGGGTTGAATGAATAAAAGCAAGATCATTGGAAGAGAGATGATGGAGCAAAACAGGCTACAGACGGTGACCTAAAGATGAAGGGGCTCCTTGGCTTTAGGAAAGCCCCATGATGTCAAGTGCTGAGCTCCCCGGACCCGAGGGAATCAAAGTTTAGGACAGCATTTCCCAAACTGCAGTCACTCAAGCACCACCACCTCTAGTTTTGCCATGTCTGCGTTTCACCTGTGCTATTATTTAATTCATGGATTTATTTTAAAGCAACTCACTTCTAAAAAATTTAAATACATTTTTTGGAAATGGCAACTCTGTAACACTCCTGTAAATGGAAAACCAATATTATATGTCATAAGCTGTAGGCAAAGGAAAAAATAGTACAATGAAGACCCCAAAAAAATCAATTTCTAGTTAGAGTTCTCTGCTGAAAGCGCTATGCCTTGAGGTCTGCTCTCTCATTTCTAAAATAGAAGGGGGATTTGGGGTAAGTGTCAGAGACATACTAGTATCAATTGAGATAGTCTCCTTGGCGTAATCAGGTTAAAAGAGAACCGAAAAGGGATTGATGGTTTCACTTCAAAATGCACCCTAAACAAGACCTCTTCTTACCTTCTGCACTGATACACCCTGGTTCAAGTCACCGTCATCTCTTTCCCAGGCTTTGCTGCTCAAAGTGCGACCCTGGGCCAGCAACATCAGAATGAATTTCCTGGGTGCGGCCCCACCGAGCCACACAGCAAGATGATGACGTAGCAGGAGAGTGACACAAGGGAGAGCCAAGACGAGACGCGCCAGAAAACCAGGAACTAAGGTGGCGCAGGTGGTAGGATGCCTCTCTCCCACATCGGAGCTTCCCAGGATCGAATCCCAGGAGGAGGAGGATGAAAAGAGAGGGCAGGAAACAGACACAGAGAATTGCCCAGTGAATGGACACACAAAAAAGCAAACGAGGGGAAAGGGGGCCTTAAAATGGGTAAAGTAAATAAATAAATCTTTAAAAAAAAAATCACCTGGGTGCTTGTTAGGAATGCAAACTCCAGGGAAGGGACCAAGGAGTCTTTCAACAAACCCTCCAGGTGATGGAGAAGCACTGCCTCCTAAATGGTCTACCTGATTCCATTCTGCCCCTCCCTCTGGTCCCCACCCACCAAAATTCCCTTCTCCACAGAGCAGACAGAGGCATCTTCTTAAAAATATAAGCCATATTGCTTCATTTCCCTCCTTAAATCCATCCAAAAGATTCCACGGCATTCAGAATAAAATCTAAACTTCTTCCTTCTTCTGCAAGAAGATCCTGTACTCTAGACACCCTGACCTTCCTTAAATATCCCCCAAAAAATCACCCCTGCCTCAGGGCCTTTGCACATGCTGTTCTTGCTGCCTGAGAAGCTACTCTGCCAACTTTCCCATAGTTCACTCCCTTGCTTCACTCAGTCCCTAATCAAATGCCTCCACCTCCTCAGAGAGGCTGTCCCTGACCACCCCATGCCCCTCCTAGGGTGACCAGCTCATCCCAGTTTGCACAGGACTGTCCCAGTTTTCAAATGAGAAGTGGTGCAGCTGCACACCCTATCCTCCTGGCCACTCTCCACCATATAATCCTGCTTTGTTGTTCCTCATCATATCACAAGTTCATTTATCAGCATTTGTTTTCTTTATTTTCATTGACTTATTTTTCTTTTATTATTATTAGTTTCATTTCTTTTCTTTCTCCCTCACTAGAAAGTAAGCCCCAGGAGGCCAAGGAGCTGTGTATCTTTTGTTCACCACTGTCTTCCTGGCACCTAGAACAGTGGCTGGCACGTACCACTGGGCACCTAATTGATATTGCTGACATAAAAAAAGAAAAAACAATGGCTCATTGAAACTATTTAACCTCTCGCTTTTAGTTTGGGCATTTCTACTGTTTGGCTGCAATGCAAATGCTTTCTCCAGATTTAGAATTATTTCCTTGGGCTAGGTTGCCAAAAATGGATTTATGGGGCCAACGAGAACGCCCAATGCTTAAGGTTTGACACAGTGTCAAATCGTTTTCCAAAAGGATCGGACCCGCAATTCCCACTGCCACCAGCGCTCTCACACTCACCTCACTCTGCCCGGCCAAGGCCAGGATTACCATTTTTTTATCTTTACTAGGTGAAAAGGTAGCTGTTTGTTGTCTCCATCTGCATTTCTTTGATGACCAGTTAGCTGAACAATTCCCCGTGGGCTTCGCTAATTATGTTTCCTCTTTTGTGAGTTGTCTGTTCACACCCCTTTGCTTGTTTCCCTACCCAGCCTCAGGACTTGTCTTAGTGATTGAATTGTTTGAAAAATCACATATATTAAAGTCTTACTTATTTGCATTTTCCTTATCCCTCCATTCATTTGGAGGGATATTTCCTTCATTCCCTCTTCACGTGTTCACGTCCCCCTTTGTAATTTCTCTTTCCACTTGTTGGTGATAAGAGTTTTTTCATAGTCAGCTATTGGACATACACTTGGAGAAACCCTCCAGTGGCTTCCCAGCCAGAGTAAAGGACAATTTCTTAAAATCATCCACAAGGCCCTCCGTGACCTGATCCCCTCCCTCACATCACCTCTCTGACCTCGGTCCCCCGCTCATTCTGCCCCTCGAGCTCTCTGCTGCGGCCACTCTGGCCTCTTTGCTGGTCCTCGAGCACACATACTCCCACCTCAGGGCCTTTGCACTTTCTGTGCCCTCTGCCTGGAGCTCTCTCCCCATAGATCTCATGGCTCCTTCCCAGGCCTCCTCAGGTCTTTATTCAAATGTCATCTCAATGAGTCCTTCTCTGGCCACCTTACCTAAAAGGTCAGTCCCTATGGCAGCAGAATAATCCACCCCCCCAAAGATGTCCATATCCTAGTACCAGGAACCTGTGACTACATTACTTCACACTGTATAAGGGAGGGACCCTGCAGTTGTGATTAAGTTGGGGTCTTGAGATAGGGAGATTATCCTGGATTATCAGGGTGGGCCCGAGCTAATCACAAGGGTCCTGATAAGAGGGAGGCAGGAGGCTCAGAGTCAGAGGAGATGTGATGAGGGAAGGGGTGGCAGTGATGCAGGGCCATGAGCCAAGGCATGTGGGCAGCCTCTAGAAGCAAGAAAAGCAAGAAAAGGCAAGGAAATGGATTCTCCCCTATGGTCTCCAGCGGAGCCAGCCCTGCCAACCCAGTTTAGGCTTCGACTTCCAGAACTGCAAGATACTGCATTCGTGCTCTTTGAAGCCACTGAGCTGGTGGTAACTTGTTACAGCAGTGATGGGAAGCTAACACAGTCCTCAACACCTGCTGCCTTCCTCGCCCGCGTTCTGTGATTCTCCTTGGCACTCATCGGTCTCTAAGTTACTGTAATTGCATGTATTTCTCTTTTTATATCTTTGCCTCCCCCAATAGAATGCCAGCTCCACTAGGGCAGGGATTTGTGTCTGTTTTATTCACAGCTATATTCCCGGTACCCCACTGCATGGCACACGTCAGGTATTCAAGAAGCATTGGTAAACGAATGAATGAGTAAACGAATAAAAAGAATGAAAGAACCTTTTGTTCTTTTGTCAAATAGAGGCTCTTGGTCATCGGAGAGTGCTGGGGGGGTCATCACATTCAAAGGGCCACTGTGGGTAGTATGAGATCTTGAGGGGAGAGCAGGAAACTCCTAGAGTTGGCTCCATCCTCCTCCCCCCAGATTGGGGTGCATGGCGCACCTCAGTACTGAAGGGACGGTCAATGGATGGCAATGGTCACAAGCACGAGCCCCGCACTCAGGCTTCCTCGATTCTGTCCAATAGAATTATACACTGCAAACCACTTTTACATAATTTTAAATTTTCTAGTAGCCACAATGAAAAGGTTAAAAAAAAAAAGTGAAATGAATTTTAATAATATATTTTATTTAACCCAGTGTATCCAAGGCATCATTTCAATATGTCATCAAATAAAAATTATTAATGAGGTATTTTACATCCCTTTTTTTTTTTTCATGCTAACTCTTCAAGCTCCCATGGGTATTTTACAACAGTCTCAATTCAGACATTAAATTTTCAACCAAGTGGAAATGTCATCCCACTAAAACAATCAAGTTGGTTTTCAAGGAAAAATGCTTTATACTGCTTTGGTTTTTTTACGTTTAAATTAATTGTAAATTGGTTATTGTCAAATAAAATCTAAAATTCACGTCCTCTGTCGCACTAGCCACATTTCAAGTGCCCCGTAGCTACGCGTGGCTGGTGGCCTCCGTATTGGATGGCAGAGGTGGGAGCCATTTTTGTGGATTAAATGAAGCCATGGATGCAAAGTAACCACAAATCTTGCAGATTTCTTATCTTCCCAAGGAAGGAGCCCCTGGTTAGAAAGAAGGGACCTGAACTGACATTGCACACCTACTGTGTGCCAGCTCTAAGCCTCAGCTATGCCACGTCACAGACACTTTCAAGGTGGGTGCTATCACCCGCACGTGGCTCACCCCACTAGGCTGCCTCAGCCAGGCTGCGGGGTGAAGCCAGCTTCTGGCTGAGCGACAGAAACCCTTTAGGGAAATACAGCCTTGCAGCTCAGTTACCTTCAGACAAGTCTGCCCCGGGGGCTGCCTGCTGGCACTTCCGCTCTGTTTTCTCCTCTCCCACCACCTCCCCCTCCCTTCCTACTCCTCTCTCCCCTCTCTCTCCTTGACACTCTCCTTCTCTCTCTCACCCTTTGCCAGAGGATCCTGGAGCTGTTTATCCAGTCTGCTTAAACCCTGCCAAAGCCTTGTCTCAGAGTTTTTTCTCCCACGGGGAATGGGCGATGGCAGATGGCTGTGCAAACCCACTCTTCAAGGGGGGGCTCCCTCCCACGGGCCACTCGGAGTCCAGACTTGATGAATGATCACAGAAACTTAGCAAGGCAACTCAAACCAAATCCGCGGATTTCTTCAGCATTCTCCAGCACATCCTGGCACACGGCAGGGACAGAGCTCCTGCCTCCCCCAGAGGTCACGGCCTAAGAGCTGGTACGCTGGAGTGTGAACGACCAGGCTCACGTCCTTTAACTTTGTGCCATTGGACAGGTTGCTTAAGTGCTCCGAGTCCAGTGTCTTCATCTGTAAAATGAATGGACTGATTCCCTCCTGAGAGGTCACGGTCAAGATTAGCTCAGGCCTCGCCAGCAGAGCAGCCTGCCCGGCACGTGATGGTCATTACCCTCCCTGGTCTGTAAACTTGAGGACAAGCACCAAGTCTGTGGCTATCTCATTCCAGCTCTAACCCCAGCAGCCTCAGAATAGCAGGGGCTGCACAAGTGCTGCATTTACGTATTTTCTCATTTCTATTTTTTTAAGGAACATTTGTGTGTTGTTTACCTGGTACCAGGGAAAGACAAAGGTAAGGAGAGTGAGTGCCAAGGAGTGCCAAAAACACCAGTACTCAAGATAAATAATATTTAAATGCAACTTTTAAAATCTAACTTAATGCAAAAATAGCCACAATGAACAAAATATCAAAGTTTTAAATAAAGACAGGATCAAGATTGCTGAGGTTTTTTGTTTGTTTTTGTTTTGCTTTAAGCTTCAACATGTCATCACAAGTCATTGTCTGGGAACCTCTTACGGTTTTTCAGATATTAAATCATTCAAACCTTATAACAACTCTGAGAGAAAACTAATGTCATCACCCCAAGATTCTTTTTCATCTTTTTTAGGAGGTACCAAGGATTGATCCCGGGACCTCGTACTTGCAAAGCAAGCACTCAACCACTGAGCTACACCTACTCCACCACGTTGGTTTTTCAGATGAGGAAATGGAGACACAAAGAAATGAGATAATTTGCCCAAAACCATGCCGCCAGTAAGTGGCAGAGCTGGGATTTGAACCCAGGCAGTCTGGATGCAAAGACGGTTCCTAACCACTGCCCTGAGATTTCTTGCGACATAGCTCTGCCCATGGGTATGTTAGATTATTAGTTCACAGTCCCTGAGCAAAGCTCCGGTGATTAGGTGGGCCCCCCCGTCTGTTCATTCTGCAGACATCCAGGGCCCCCCACCAGGCACCAGGCCCCAGACCACGCTCTGCAGTCACAGAAACATCGACAGGTCAGTTCCTGTCCTTGCAGGCGGTCATTTTGCCACCACGAGTGCCGTGCCTGGTGCCAGCTGCTCTTAGCGGCAGGGCAGACGCTCCGTGAGGCTGGAGGAGGGCGTGACTAACTCAGCTTCGTCCAGGAGGCCACTGGAGATGCAGAGGAGGATCCTGCCTCCGGATCCTGTGACAAGTGACACACCTTCAAGAGATGAGTAAGAGGTTGTCGACTGGACGAGGCAAAGCATCACTGTCCCCATTTGACATGCCCAGAAAGGGCTCAGAGGGATGTTTACCAAAGACACATAGCTCAGTCTTCCCTTCCTGCTCTTCGTGGGTTACCAATGGCCCTGGACGCTTTCATCAGGAAGGGCTGCTCCTTCACAAGCGGCATGATGCGGCCACCAAGAGAGTCCCTGTTCTGCCACTTTCTAAACTGGGTGACCATGGACAAGCCACATAGTTTCCCTGTGCTCAGTTTCCTCACCAATAAAATGGTGATGATAATACCAACCCACAGTTGTTGCCGGGATTAAATGAAATAATGTATATAAAGTCCTGGCACAGTGGCAGGCCCAGGGAAAACTCTCTGCAAGTGGTAACTATGGTTATTATTTTCGAAACTGGTTTGCAAAGACTACTGCCAAATGTAGCCTGTGTTTACAAAACAAGCCAGCAACTCAGTCCCTCAATGAGAAAGGAGCAGTGACATAGCCTGTGTGGTGCAATGGTGCAGTAAATTCACTGACAAGGACTGCGTTCCCTGGAAAGGCAGGAAAGCTCTTCCATTCTCCACTTTGACTGCACATTGGGGGATTCACCTGGGCTGCCCCCCCTCCCCCCAGAGATCTTTTTTAATTGGTCTGGAGGGGGCTCAGCGTCATTATTTTGTAAAATTCCCTCAGGTTATTCCATGGGCAGCCCAGGATGGGAGCCCCAGAGAGTGGGAAGGAAGGGGTTGCTTTGGGGAATGGCTGCTGGGGAGCCTGGCAGTGACCAGGTGGAAAACAACATTGCTGTTCACTTGAAGGGTTATTCATTCACAGTATAGATAGAGAGAGAGAGAGAGAGAGAGAGTGAGAGAGAGAGAGAGATAGAGATAGAGAGATAGAGATAATTAGAGATAGAGATGATAGAGACATGGGTAGATTTGCACTTTTCTATATGAATATAATGTCATATTTTTTAACTTTTCATTCTGCAGAATTTTAAACACACACAACAGTATACTGCATTCCTTCATTATTTTGAAACAAATGCCAGACGTGAAATCATTTCATCTGTGTTTCTGCCTATAACTCTAAAATGGGGGTTCTTAACCTTTGGGTTCTGAGCCCTTTGTCAGTCAAGTGAAAACCATGGACCCCTTCTCTGAATGTAGCAGCAGACAGTTTTATGACACTCAACATCGACATGCCTTTAAATTAAATTTTAGGATTATTCAAAATTAATTCAAGCTCACGGACCCCCTGAAATCTTTCCACGGTCCCCTTGGGGGTCCATGGACCCCTGGTTAAGAGCCTCTGCTCTAAAAGACAAGGACTCATTGTTAATACAGCC
>JAQZBX010080904.1:0-13758 GCA_029593785.1 Cabassous unicinctus | reverse complement strand
GATGACTTTGCTAGCCTTCCCTGCCTCGCTTTCCCTGCCTTGTCTCTAGAGCACTTCCCGCCAACTACATACCATGTTGTTTACCTTTTAATTTATTTGTTGTTTACCACCCCCACCAGAATGTAAGTTCCATAAGGGTGGGGTCTTTTGTCTGTTATATCCCCAACACCTACAAGAGTTAAAATGTGTTGAATGAATGAATAAACAAAAGAACTAATAGTGACTGAAAAGGACTTACCCTCCTCAATGCTTTTAAAATGTGCCACCAATTACGGGAACACAAAGGAAATTGGCCATGAGTATTTCTTTTCTGTTCCCATTAGATCCTCTAATGAGATTGCACAGTTGTGTTATTATTCCAAAAGCAACAGCTTTCCAGTGTTTAACAATGTGCTAAATGCCTTTGCTGTTTGTTTCCGTTCTTTTTTCCCAACTGGATGAGGGTATTCACTTGCTGATTCCCCCACCCCAGTCAGCATCAGGAGGCTACTTTTGCCCTTTGGCTTCTCTTCTTCTTGGATTCAGCCAGCCACTGAGCCAGTTGAGCACCTACTATGTACTATGTGTAGCATTGTCTATCTAAGTTATAAGTCCAGCGTGTACCACAGAGCATAAACAGAACATCTGTACTACAATCATCTGTTATCTCCACTCCTAGGAACTTTTGTGATCAGAGTCCCAGTGATAAAGGATGCCCCGTGTCTGCCAGGAAGCCCTTGACGCAGCATGGGGTGATGTGATGTTTCCCCGACTCTTCTGTAGGAGGACTCTATACCTGCGACAAAAAATTCTATGCCCCTTTCACATGACAGTAGTTATATATCTGTGGATTGAGGTTACAAACTGCATTTAGTGTACATTAGGATCACAAATCCCTTTTAATAACTCTGAAGCTGCTGGGGGGTCCACAGACTCAGAAACACTAATGTCACTGGAAAGAACATTGATCTTAGCTACCACAGACCTGGGTCTCACTCTTGGTTCTGCTCTCTGCTGGCTGTGCCTCACTGAGTAATTTCAAAGTCAATTTACTTGCTTGTAAAATGGAAATATGAAACCTGTCTGGCTACTGTGCTAAGATTGTGGTGAGGATTCGGTGATAGATGGGTTGTGAAGGGGCTTGTGAATGGATACAAGGATGAAGTATTAGTCAACCCACAAGCCTTCAACTTCTCTCAACACTCACCTATGGAGTTTGCAGTCATTCAACTCCCCCACCCCCAACCCCTTGGTCTTATCTCTTTAGAATTTTAGCTGAGGTTGTGTTAAGGGTTTTTTTTCTGTCTGCTTCTCTTTATTTTCCAATTTCATTAAACATATGTTGAGAATAAATTTACTATTTGGCTGTGAATTTCTTTAGGGCAGTGACAACGCCTTCTCATTCCACTGTCCCAGGAAGCGCCCCACCCTGCATGCTGGTCCCAGAGCACACCCCCTTCAAAGGAGCCCCCGGAGCTTGGGATCAGAGGGAGCTGGACTGAGGGGCGGCACCCAAAAGAGGATCTGCGAGCAAGTTCCTTCTCAAATCACAGTCTAAGAAGAGTTTTCCTTTTGGCTTCTCTAAGCTAGCTCACTTCCTCACTGAACATTTTTGCCAGCTGCTTTCAATCCTAATATTTTGGCAGCCAAACAGCATGCTGTTCTGCAAAAGAGTTGGCAAGCTGCTAATGATCTGATATTAACAGCCTCTCAGCTCTCCCATGTTCCTGCTCGGAACCCAAGGTTGATAATAGGACTTGGTGTCTCCCAGCGTTCTGCTTTTTGACCTGTACAAGAAGGGCCCCTACCTTTGGTGCCATGACCTAGAGACCTGCCTCCACATCACAAACACAAAGAAACTAGATCTACGAAGGAAAACATGGGTACCCCTGTCACTTGGGGTCTGCTGCTCAACTCTGGCACAGCATGACCCACCCATAACCCTGAGCAGCCTCTCTTGGACAGTACACCATTCAGGCCCCAGATGCTTCTCCACATCTCTTGTCTTATGTCCTTGGAACAAAAGGTGACTGTATCTGAATGAGAATAAGGTTCATTGGTTGTAATGCTTCTGCCACGGAGGTGGACCTTACTTCAGAATATGTGTTGGCTGGGGAGGGAGGGGGTGGTGATTGAGTGGCAGAAGCGCCATGGTGAAAGAAAAGACAAATTAATTAACATGTCAAATCTTTCCTCTCCAGTAGCAAGAATGCAATGGATTTTTGTATCATGCAATATTGCTTCTCCATTGTGATGAATGCCCATTTTCTTGCTTCTCTTCATGTTCCAAGTTGGGATTATGGAGTTACTCACAAATTAGTGTGATAGTCACAGTAATTGCACAGGGCAACTGAGGAACACTTTGCAATATTAAACAATTCATATTACTCTCAAGATACACATATATGTATACATGTACTTATACATACACACATAAATACATATACATATATGTACCTATATATGTAATGACCAAGACTTCTCAGCCTTGGCACTATTGACATATTGGTCTGGTTATTTCTTTACTGTGGCAGGCTGTCTAGGTATTATAGGAGGTTTAGCAGCATCCCCGGCCTCTACTCATTAGACACCAGTAGCACCCCTCATCACCAAGCTGTATCAACCCAAAATGTCTCTAGACAGAATCAAATGTCTCCCAATTGAGAACTGCTAGTCTAGACACAAGACACGAAGAGTGTGACTGAGTCTTTCCATTGGCAACTATATGGATATTGAACACTAGCTTTGTGGGAATAGTTCTTTCCAGCTTTAATTAAATAATTTTGATTAAAAATTTTTATTTTCATTAATTATAATTTTTCATTTACCCTTACTTTCAATGGATAATTTTGAATATATTAGAAGAAAAATTACCTTTTGGAAAACATACAGGATATCTTCAAATGCTTTATCTTTGCTTAATTACCCTTTATGATGAAAATACATTGAAACTTTGGATGCTTTGAATATAATTACATTTTGTTTTTAACCCAGATCATCACCATCAATAGAACACAAATGATGTGACTATCTTGATTGCATAACAACATCATGATTTTGCTGAAATGAAAACATGAAAAATAAAATTATGGAATAAATGTGTAATAATTTATGAATTATGTATTTTTATTTTATTATTCTCCCAAATATCAATGATCCATCAACAGAACACCAAGGCATACATGCACTAGAATAAATTAATTCAGTCACCTTCGATATTTGGCTGAATTTTGGTCATATAAAAACTATAGTTTTAAAGTAAGTTTTCAAAAAATTTTGTTGATTTGAAGGTATATTTGTCAAAGTTTGAGTATAGAATATATTTTATTGAACAGTTTATTAGCTTGATTTATAACTTTAAAATATTTAGACATATGGCCCCTGGGCCTCCACTGTCTTTTTGCCAGGGGTCTGGCACATGTGAGGGACAAGCCTGGTCTCATCCTCTTGACCTCAGGCCTCTGTCCAGTGCTGAAATGGGACTGTGCAGGTGCTGGAGTGGGGACCGAGAAGTGGGGTGGAGAGGGGTGCCTAGATGCCTACAGGGCCCTGGGATTAAGTGGGCACAGTTGACTATTTCCTCACTGGTGTCTTCCTTGTGCCGCTTAGATTCCAGATTCCCTATGCCCTACCCCAGTCAGTGCTCAGAATTCAACTAGGAAGCCCAGACCTACCTCACAGAGAAGGTGTGTGTGGCCTTGTAAGAAAGAAAGCACCTTGTCCGGGGTAAGCAGCACACAAAGCATGGGGGAAGGATAGCAGCAGATGTGGCCAGAGGTTCAGTGGGCCAAGCAATAGGGAAAAGGGCTGAGGAAGTGAAATTGGGGTTGTGAGGAGGTTTAAATGGCAGTCAGGGTTGCTTCCATAGAAAGGTTGGACTGGATGCCTTTTCAAGACTACTCCAATCCTGACACCTTCCTTGCAGGCAGAACCCCACTCTTTTGGGTGTCTACCTCCCCTGAACCCAATCCCCAGCTCCAGGGGGGCATACCTTGATTGGTTTAAATTAATCTCAGTAACACCAATGCCCTCGGTTTTGGAAAGGTCAGTGGTCAAGTCCTGGCCAATGAATCATGCAGGCTATGTGCTGGGAGGTCCTGGGAGGAGAGACACAAGGAAGAAACAGCTCACCTTCCTGCAAAAGAAGTTGTGTCTGGATATGAGACCTGGACCTCCTGCAGCTGTCTTGCTCCCAGCCTGAGGATGAAGCCAACGCAGAGTGGGGCAGGAGGAGCTGGAGCCCGAGACCCTGCACCGGTGGGCCCCTCCTTCTCCCACCTCAGGATTTCTCATTACCTGAGATGATAAGTCTTCCTGTTGCTTGCACCATTTCGAGGGAGGTTTTCTTTTATTTGCAGTCAAGAGCATCATCAAATCTATCTATGAGATCTGTATATTTATAATTATCTATGTCAATAGAGATGGAAAAGGTATTTTTCTGGAAAGAGGAGTCCATCAGGGAAGCACAATATATGCAAATGACTACAGGTATTTCTGTGTTGTTAGAACATGGAGTTCAGGCCACCCTGTGGCTAGGGGTTGGACCAGAGTGTAGGTGAGGGCCAGGTCTTGGAGGTGCTTGTACACTCTTGGGATATTTGGGATTCTTTGATGGGAAGGATATAAAGTTAGCAACTCATGGACTACTGAAGGGGGAATAATGAGGTTAGGGTAACCAGCGGTTCAGCACTGCACAGAGATTTAGGTCAAGGGCTTTGGTAACAGACAAACCTTGGTTTGAATGAACTTCTTCATTCAATGACTTTGAATGAACTTCTATGAGTCCCAGGTTTCCGGGGCATAATCCATCCTACTCCCCAGGGTGGTTGTAGAGCAGACCTGAGCTCTCCCTCTGATGGCCCACACACCTCTTAGTATTCTACCAACACTCACTGAGCACCTGCAAGGGCCAGGGTTGAGCACAACATTGAGAAGGGCCACGTCTGCCATCAAAGTGCTCACAGCCAGACAGGAGGCCACCTCAGGAGAAGGTAAATGTCAGCGTGGTGCTCAAAGTGCTAAGTGGAGATAAACTCAGGCTGCAAAAGCAGTTTTTAAAGAAGTGCTATGAACAAAAAGGCTGATGATTGCAAAAGCTCAGCAAGTTGGTGACCCAGTTGAGGGGCAAGGGGGGCCTTCCCCTTTCTGCCTGGTCCCCATAACTCACTGTACACTAGTTCTTTCTCTACCCTGAGATGTAGAGCTGCCTCCAAGCTCAGCTTCTCCGGAGACCAGCTGGAGGGAACCAGCATCCCTGCACCTTCCCAACCCCAGGCTTCCGCCAGCGCCTCTTTTTAGTCCACTCATTAGAGTCATCTCTCAGGGATGGTTTCCCAGCGTGCATCTGAGGAAGTCCTGGCATCTCTCTCAGGTCCTTTGGCCTCCTGACCCCACGGATCCCAAATTTCAGGGATGCTTTCCTAGAGAGCAAATCGCGCCCCTGTTAAGAGCTACACCAAGCCCATGCTTAAGCAACCTTCATCCAAAATATTTTTTTCTTGGATGGGAAGTGGGCCAGGATTAATTCTTTCTGCTCTTTCCCAAACCATAATCTTTTGTGAAGGATTCTAGAGGCCTCTTCGAATCATCGTTACCCAGCACTCTGCAGTCATATAGCACCATCTATCAGACAGTCTACAAGTCTGTCACGCTGGCCAGTCATTGAAATTAGCTCATTATTCTAATAGTCCAGCTTCAAAGCTGCCACAAGTTTCAGTGACCCTCTTTAGGAACCCCAAAAGTCCCTTTCCCCAGTATTCAAAGCTATTCCCTACCCTCACCTTGGAAAGCACAAGAGGGTGCTATTAAACACTGAAGCAATTTTAAGAATGTTTATGGTTATCTAATATGCATACAGAAAAGTTCACACATCATAAGAGTACAGTTTGATAAATTATCACAGCATGGCTAGCCATGTATCCACCACCCAGTGAGAAAATAGAACTTGTTAACCCCCAAAATCCTCCCTTATGTCCTTCTCTATCACCATCCACATGCTCCTCCTCAAAGGTAACATTTATCCTGATTTTGAACGCCATAGAAGTTTTTGAACTTCACATAAATGCAGTCAAACAGTGTGTACTCTTCTGAATCTGGCTTCTTTTGCCCAATATCATGTTTATGAGATTCATCCATGTTGTTACATGTAGCTATAGTTTATTTGTTTTCACTGATACATAATATTTCATTATATTACTATACCAAAATTTACTTATCTCAGCTACTGTTAAAGGACATTTAGTTTGTTTTCATGGAGGGACTCTTTATTTATTTATTTATTTATTTATTTATTTAGTCATTTAAAGAATCTTTAGATTACGTAATTGTTACATCAAAAATATAGGAGGGTTTTGTATGCTGGAACCCCAGGAAGTGAAAACATAGGAGAAGAACACAGAGGAATAGAGATGGCTCCATAGACACGGCAAAGGCCCTGGGAAGAGAGAGAGCCAGAGAGTCTACAGCTGACCTTGTGGAGAGAAGAGAGCAGCTGAGGCCAGAGAGATTCGAGCCCCAGGAACAGAGGAACTCAGGAAGCCTGATCCCTTGCAGACATCGGTAGCCATCTTGCTCCAACACATGGCAATAGACTTTGGTAAGGGAAGTAACTAGTGTTTTATGGCCTGGTAACTGTAAGCTTCTACCCCAAATAAATACCCTTTATAAAAGCAAAAATATATATATAGGGGAGGGGATTGGATGTGGCTCAATATGTTGAGCACCTGCCTCCTACGTGGGAGGTCCCAGGTTTGGTTTCCAGTGCCTCCTAAAGAAGACAAACAATGAGCAGACATCCAGCAAAAACAATGAGCAGATGATGAGTAAAAACAATGAGTAGACAACAAGAAAAAACAATGAGCAGACAATGAGCAAAAACAAACGAACAGGGAGTGGATGTGGCTCAAGCAGTTGAGCACCCACCTCCCACATGGGAGGTCCTGGGTTCAGTCCCCAGTGCCTCCTAGAGAAAAAGCAAAAAACAGACAATGAGAAAAAAAAAACGAGCAGACAATGAGCACAAACAATGAGCAAACAGACGAGGGAGCTTTCTCCGGGAGGGGAAATAAAAATTTAAATTAAAAAAAATTACACATAGGGGATTCCCATATACCCCACCCCCTCCCCCTCCCACACTTTCCCCCATTAACAACATCTTTCATTAGTGTGGTACATTTGTTACAATTGATGAACATGTATTGAAGCATTGCTACTAACCATGGTCTACAGTTTACATTATAGTTTACACTTTGCCCAGCACAATTTTATAGGTTTTGACAAGATGTACAATGGCCTGTATACGTCACTGTAATGTATGCAGGACAATTCCAATGTCCCAAAAATGCCCCATGTTACACCTATTCTTCCCTCTCCTTCCCCTCAGAACCTCTGGTGGCCACTGCCTTTATATCAATGTTAGAAGTTCCTCCATACTAGAATAATAATGTCTACTTTTGTCTATAGTTGCATTCCCCTTACATTTGTTCATTCCTCAATCTTGAGGCTTTGGGGATGGTGATGCCTACTCTGCTTCTGTCTGAGAGGGGGCTTAGAGCCCATGGGGCAGATGGATGGAACTGTCTTACTTGCAGTCGTAGATTCTCTCTGTTTTTTGGGATGGGCGTTGTCCATCAGCATCCTTTTAGTTGTCCTGGCTGAGTCCAATGAACTGGAGAGTAGGTGTTGCAACTCTTGCTGAGATTCAGGGCTCAACTGGCATATGAAGAGACTGAAGATTTAAGTCTCTGGGGCATATATATAATGAGTATGGTGCTAATTATAGGTACAAATAAAAAGGGGCAGAAAAGCCATGTGTAGGGAAATTATGAATGAGTCTAACTCTGTTATATTGGGGAGTATATACTCCAAAGTAAAACCCACCGATAGGGTGCCAAATTCCTTTGCTTGTCTTCCCTGCTTATAGTGTCTGGATGTCTCTAGAGCCCTCAGGAGCCCTGCTGTTTGAGGCACTCTTTACTGTGGTAGTCAATGAGACCCTGCTGAGTCATGCATAAGCTTAACCTCTGGAATGACCTCCCGACTCTTTGAAATCTCTTAGCCATAAAAACTCATTTGTATTTAATATTTCCCCCTTTTGGTTAAGGTCTTTTTCCAAGTGCACCGCTAATTGTTCCTTGGTAATAATCCCATGGAAGGATTTTTCTGAATAATGCTGCTGTGAACATTCTTGAACATTTTAGTGTACACGTGCAGGCAGTTTATTATAGTAATTTTTATTAAAGAATAAATAACCATTACTTATTTTATTAAATAATGGGCATCATCAAGGACCATGTTGTATATGTTTTGGAGTACAAGAAAGCAAACTTAACTCATAAGGACTCACATATAATTCATGGAGATGTGGTCAGTTCTTCCCTTTGGTCCTTGGGAGAGGTCATTTCCACTTGGGGACCAGCTCTTGGGCTTCAATAGCAATTTCAACTTTGTTCTGCTTGGAACCACCACCACCACCACCAACACCATCCCTGCCCCAATTTCTCTCCAGACTTCAGGGGCCTTGTGGGCATAGCCATCTCTGCACTCCCATTTATACATTCATTTGTTCATGTGTTCATTGTAAAACTATGTGTAGAGTGCTTCCTATGTGCCAGGAGGCACTAGGTTAGGCACTGAAGACACAATGTCCTTGTTCTCAAGGAGCTAGTGGAAGGGATAAGTCAATCGGCAATTATAACAGTGTGACAGGGAGCTGTGGGACTACTCGCAAGGGCTGTCTAACCTAGTATTGGGGTTCATAAGAATTCCTGGGCAGACACGATGTCCAAGATGGGACCTGAAGGCTGTGTGGGAGTCGTCCAGGGGAAAGAAATGGAGGGGGAGGAGAAGAAGAAGAGATGAAGGGGTTGATAGAGGGTTCCAGGCATGGAAAGAGCCCCGCAAAAACCTAGATAAGAGAGAGTGAGGAATGACTCCATCCAGCAGATGCAATTAATTCACTGTATCTGGAGCATAGAGAGCAAGCGGAAGGAGTGGGGAGAGATGAGACTGGGGAGATGGGTCAAAGCCTGATCATGAAGAAGGACCCTAGAGCCTCGTTAGGAAGTTTAGATTCTATCCTTGGAGAGCTGAAGAGGCAGTAGAGGTTTTTAGCAGGGAAGAATTACAATCACATTTGTTCTTTGGAAAGCACTACCTGGCTGCTGTATGGAGAATGGCTTGGAAGAGGGCAAGACTGCAGGCAGGGAGGTGAGATGAGAGTCTGTTTTAGAGGTGGTGATGGCTGGGACCAGAAAAGGGGCAGTGAGGGTGGAAGGAAGGAAGGCAGCAAGGATGGGAGCAGGGAGTCATGAAGCCAGCATCCTGCCAACTTGTCAGCTCTCTTTGTTGTGCTTTTTCTGGGGTCTGCAAATTAATCAAATGACCTTAAAAGCCTCCCACCCCCAACCCTGAAATTCTTTTATTCAAACGAGTCACCCGGAAAGTAAGCCTCCCACTGGTGCTTAATTCACTCAAGGAAAGATTAGAAGAACCTGATTGCCACACTTTGAAAAGTTGCTCATGAAATTCAGCAGGGAGACTGCAATCCTCAGAGACTTCTATTTTTACCAAAAACACACACAGAGAAGTGGAGAATTTTCAAATGAATTAGACATGAGATTGATTTTTTTATACAAAAGCAGAGAGAAAAGTAACAGTGGTGCTGAGTTTGAACACCAACCCTCACTCCAATTTCACTAAGCAGTCTCATCTTGATGGCTTGTCAGGTCTCAGCTCTAGCTCGGACCCAGGCACAGACCATGGCAGGAGCTGGTGCCCAGAAGCACCTCGTGGTTTCATCAAGACAATGAACAGAGTACACAACCACCAGCCAGGACTTGCTTCCACTCAGAGAGGAGCTGGACAAAATGGTTCTCCCAGCCCCATCTGAATAATAATAACTTACACTAGGAGTGACAATTGATGTCAAGGAGACTTAAAGCAGGAGATGCTAAGGCAGGTTTGCTGTGTTCTGCCTTGGCCATCCAGCTGGTGGGGCAGAGCTCTGGAGTCAGCAGTGATTTCCAACCCATCCTGTTTTGCATTCATCAAGTTGTGGTCTTCCTCAACAGTGCTTTGTCAGTTACCTAACACTCTTACCTTTGGCTGGAGACAATCAAGGATTCCCTGTTTCCTCTTTTTTTTTAAATTTTTTAATTTTTTAAAGATACTTAGATTACATAAATGATACATTGAAAATGTAGGGAAAAAAATAAAATGTCATATTATGGAGAAAAAAAACAAAAACAAAAAATGTAGGGGATTCCCATATGCCCCACTCCCTTCCCTTCCCACACTTTCCCACATTAACAACATCCTTCATTAGTGTGGTACATTTGTCACAATTGATGAACACGTATTGGAGCATTGCCACCAAGTGTGGATTATAGTTTACATTATAGTGTAAACTCTCTTCCACACAATTTTGTAAGTTATGACAAGATATATAATGGCCTGTATCTGTCATTGCAACGTCATTCAGGACAATTCCAGTGTCCTGAAATTGCCCCCATATTACACCTATTTTCACCCTCTCTTTCCCCTCAGAACCTCCAGTTGCAACTGCCTCCACAGCAATGATAAAAGTTCTTCCACTGCTACAATAACTATAAGTCTATACTAGAATACCAGTAAGTCCACTCTAGTCCATCATTCATTCCCCAATCCTGAAGATTTTGGGATGGTGATGCCCACTCCACCTCTAATTGAGAGGAAGCTTAGATCCCATGGGGCAAATGGATGGGACTATCTTGCTTACAGTTGTAGACTCTCTCTTTTCCTTGGGATGGGCGTTGTCCATGATCACTTTCTTGTTAGGTGTCCTGGGTGAGTCCAATGAACTGGAGAGTAGGTGTTGCAACTCTGTTAAGATTCAGGGCCCTACTGGCACACGGAAAGCCCAAAGATTTAAGTCTCTTTGACATAAACCTATCAACTCCAGTATTAACTCTAGGTTCAAATAGAAAAGGCAGAAGAGCCATGCATAGAGAAACCACAACTGAGTCCAACTCTATCACACTGGGGAGCATAAATTCCAAAGTAGGGACCACTGACAGGGCGCCAAACTCCTGAGCTGTCAGCCCTGCCTATAGTGTCTGGATGTGTCCAGAGCTCTCAGGATCCCTGCTATTTGAGGTAATATTTACTGTAGCAGGCAATGAGATCCTGCTGAGACGTGCATAAGCATAACCTCTGAAATGACCTCCCGACTCACTTTGAAGTCTCTTAGCCATATAAACTCATTTGTCTTTACCATTTCCCCTTTTTGGTCAAGGTCTTTTTCCAGTTACATTGCTAGTTGGTGCTTGGTAGTAATCCCTCAGTGCCAGGAAAGCTCATCCCCAGGAGTTACGTCCCATGCCAGGGGGAAGGTAATGCATTTATATGCAGAATTTGGTTTAGAGAGAGGCCACATTTGAGCAACAAGGAGATTCTCAGTAGAAAAATTTTAGGCAACCTATAAGACTAGGCTAAGTTTCAATTTCAAAAGAAAAGGTTCATAAGTACAGTCATCAATATCAAGGCCCATCAATGGTCCGTCCTCCTTCACTAGTCACTGCCCCAGTACTCGAGGGATTCTTGCTGTTCCAAAATTTATTTTATTTTTTCTTTCTTTATTACTTCAAATTCTTTTAATTTTTTTGTATTTTGTTTGTCATTTTAAAAACTATTATTTCATTTTCTTATTAATTTTATTTGGTTATTTTGTTGGCTTTATTTTTGAAGAAGTTTTGGATCACAGAAGGGTTACAACTGTGGCAGGGGAGGATCATTGGCGCAGGGTGTCAGAGATGGGGGATGCATGGGAGGAGATTCATCTGGGGCATTCCTATAAGGCATATGAAAGAGTTCAAGTATTCATGGGGCATTGTCACCGTGGGTGGAGATCCACACAATAACAGAAAGAATATCCAATTCCCATCCTGGGGAGTTCTGCCACATTCCCTGTGTTCCCTCTTATAAGCTCTGCATAAGCTAGATCTAGAGTCGTTAGATGGCGCTCCGTGGAGCTCCAGGGGTTCCAAGAACTTGGTTCAAGAGCCACTGAGCAAGCAGTACTCTGAACCTCTACACACTTCAACCAGAGAATCTCCACTTTTAAAAATTTTATTTTGAAATGACTTCAGACTTATAGTAAATTTTCAGAAATGCATAGATACCCAAGTTTACCAACCATTAGTATTTTGCCACATATGTTAAATCATTCTATCTATCATCTATCTGTCTATTTTCTAAATCTTTGAGAGTAGGTCACATACATCATTCTCCTCTAATGCTTAACATTTTCATGTACAATTCCAAGAAGGATACCCACTTATGCAACCACCTTAAGTATAACTATCAAGTTCAAGAAATTTAACATTGATATAAAGTATACAGTCCGTATTCTAACTTTTTTCAGTCACCCCAATAATGTCCAAGAGAAGCTCCACTTTTGAATTGAACTTGAGACAACACTGCAATCCTTCAGTAAAATTTTGTCAGCCAGACTTGTTTCTGTCTTCTTGGCCATATTAGGTGATTAAAAAATTTCTTCATGTATGGCTTGCCAGATAGGAGAAGAAAACCTTTTGAAAAGCTTTGTGAAAAAGCACATGGAGGATTGTGGTAAGATGGCAGAATAGGAATCTCCAGGAATCAGTCTCTCCACCAAAACGAACTGGCAAGGACTGTCTGAATCGACCATTTTGAAACCCCAGAGTCTAGTGGAACACTATGCAGCATCCAAGGAAGAGCTGGAGAAAAAGTCTGGTAAATTGCGGTAAATGCCAGTGATTTTCATCCTCCCTGCAGCAGCTACCATTCCCTATCCCCCAGCTTCACCGCAGGCAGCAGTAGTGTTACCAGATTTTGTCTAGGTTCTTTGACTATGCTGCAGAAATGAATTTCAAGAGCACGTCGGGTTAGTTAAGCCAGTAATTTATTAAAGTAGGGAGGGAGGAGAAATGGGAGAAAATAACAGATCATGGGTCCCAGAGAGAAGAAGGAGCTGAAGAGTGATAAAGAGGGCTGGTTTATAGACCACAATTGCCCATTATAGATTATAAATGCCCAGGTTTTACTTGCATGTTGATCCATGCAGGGGGGACACGGTGAGAGCAGGGCGCAGAAGCCACAAGGCATGAGAGCGGGAGACATTTGACCTTTGTGCTTGCTTTTTAAACCATTAATTATTCCACCCCTTTGCTAATGGCATGGGAGGAGTTCCAGCTGTTTGCTGTTTTGATTGATCACCCCATCCATCAATCCCCCAGGTGGTCCTAATGATAATGTCCCTGGAGAATATCCGAAGCTTCTCCTGGGAATCTCTGGGAATCTCATTCTGGATGGCAGAAATCCTGCGAGGGTCTTCCAGCAGCCATCTTGAGGATATCGATATCCATGTGGGCTTCTTGCCAGGTTACAGATCCATTTATTTATTCCCTGTTTTACTAACCAGCTTCAGTAGGGACTGCAGTCTGGGCTCCTGGGGCAGCTTGCTGGTGCCAGGGTGGGATATAAAGACCTAGTCCTCCAAATTCTGGCTCTCTGCAGTCTGATCATTGATTACTGCTTTCCATCCACTACTTCAGATCGCTGGGGGCCAGCTCTGAGGGCAGCCATTGTTCCAACGCCCCTCAGGAAAAAGCGTCAGAGGAATCCAAAAGACAGCACTCTTCTTCAAAATCATGGAAAATAGTAAGGGCTGCAGTAATGGGTGAGTACCAAAACAAGAAAACGTAGCTTCAAAAGCCATAGGAGAGACTCCTGATACCCTGCTGGCTCCTCCCCCACTGCCTC
>JAQZBX010080903.1:0-13757 GCA_029593785.1 Cabassous unicinctus | reverse complement strand
TAAAATCACACTGAAAGTAAAAGATTTTAATTTGTGTGGAGACCAAAAACTGCACTATCATAGGGTGGGGGGAAATGTCACAATTTTGGTAAAGCTTGACAAGATGAGCCTCCTAGCAGCCCTATGTCCTAGTTTTGTGGATAAGAAAATAGGTTGGGGTCAGCTTACCCTGCAAACCTCTCCTCCACTGGTAGGGAAGGAAGAGGTTAAGAGGACACTAAAAATAAACTTTTCATAGTTTGCGATTTTCCTGTGAATGAGGTCAGGAAAGGTTCAAAGTCACCAGAGAATGTTAATGAGGGGCCTTAGAGAAGGGCTCCAGAGAAGGCAAATAGGATTCGCCTCATAGAAAGTTGTTTTGTTTTGTTTTTTGTTTGTATTTCAAACATATGCAAAAGGAGATAGAATGGAATGAAACCCCATACCCTTTACCTAGACCCAATCAACATTTACCAACCAGGCTTATCCATCCATACCTCCATCCACTTCCTCCATGACATATTATTTTGAAGCAAATCTCAGACCTTGTATCATTACATTCATAATATTTCAGTATATATCTCTAGAATAGGGTCTCCCACCCTTGACTTTATTGACACTGTGGACCATATAATTCTTTATTGGGGAGTGGGGGGCTATCATTTGCATTGTTGGATGTTTAGCAGCATCCTTGGCCTCTACCCACCAGAAGCCAGCAGTATCCCCTCCCCTCAGTTTCTTTTCTCCCCACCCCCTCATTGTTTGAACTTGTTGTGTGCTGTGTCTTTAGGAGGCACCAGGAACTGAACCTAGGACCTCCAATGTGGGAGGGAGGCACCTAATCACTTGAGCCACCTCCATTCCCTGCATTGTTTTTTTCTTCTTGTGTCTCTTGTTTGTTGCATCAGCTCGTTGTCTTGCTTGTTTTTTTTTAGAAAGCACCGGGAACCTGTGCTCCCTGCTTAGTTGTTCTATCATGCTGTTTTTCTTCTTGTGTCTCTTTTTGCATCATCTTGTTGTGTCAGCTTGCTGTACCTGCCCATTGTGCCAGCTCGCTGTCTTCTTTAGGAGGCACTGGGAACCGAACCATGGACCTCCCGTGTGGTAGGTGAGAACTCAGTCGCCTGAGCCACATCTGCTTCCCTCCCCCAGGTTTGACAACCAAAAATACCTCCAGACATTGCCAAATGTCCCCTGGGGGCAAAATCTCAAAATTGACACCCAATACTGTTAAAGATGAGGACTCTTATTTAAAAACATAGATACAATACTATTATCACACCGAAAAATCAATCATTTCTTAACATAATCAAATATCCAGTCAGTAATCAAATTTCTAATTGTCTCATAAATGATATAAGTAGCTTTTTAACAGTGTTTTAAAATAAGGATTCGAATAAAATCCATACATTGTGATTTGCTGATATGTCTTTAAGCTATCTTTTAATCTATAAACTTCCCTCCTCGTTTTTTGTATTGTTGTTTTTGTTTTTTTTTAAAGAAAACAGATATTTGACAAAGAGAGTTTCCCACAGTCTGGATTTTGCTGATTGCACCTCCATGGTGTTTGTTTATGGTGTAGTCTAGAATTTTATCTGTCCTCTCTATTTCCCATAAATTGGAAGTTGGATCTAGAAGCTTGATCAGATTCAGGTTCAAATTATTGGCAAGAATACTTCAATATAGTGTTGTGTTCTTCCATCAGAAGTCTCCATTCTAATTTTAATTCTAATTCTATCATTCCTTTGTAATTTATTAATTGAAATTCTTTTATAAATATAAATTTCCCTTCATGAGAAATGTCTTTAGATTTGTAATGGTTTTCTGCAAGATTGAAATAAAAAAGGTTCTGAAGCCTTACCAGAAATCAGTAGAAAGAGTGCCAGCATTGATTTTTGATGTCTGGCATGGACAGTAGTAACAATTTTTTTTTAACAAATCAATTTTATTGATACATATTAAAAAAGTATACAAGTCATCCAAAGTGTACAATCAATGGTATTTGGTATAATCACATAGTTTTGAGTTCATCACTTCAATCATTATTACAGCATTTTCATAATTTCAATAATAATAATAAACGAAAAACAGGCAAACAAGCAAACAAGAAAATTCCTCACCTCTCAATCTCTCAATGCTTCCCCCACTGTACACAGCTGCTGTTCCTGGTTATTCTATCCAAAGTGTATAATCAATGGCTTTTAGTATCATCATGATGTTGTACATCATCTGAAAAATTTTAGAACAATTTCATTGCTCCAAAAAGAAAGACTTTACACCCCTTAGCATTCTTTCCTCAGACCTACATAACCACTAATCTCATTTCATCTTTATAAAGTGATTTATATTTACATTTTATATAAGTGGAATCATACAATATGTTATACTCTATGTCTGGTCTCCACTTAGTATAATGTGGTTTTTTTGTCTTATATTAACATTTTGTAGTATTAACTTACATTTGTTCAGCTTCAAAGAAAAATGGTCTTATATATGCCATTCTACCCATATTCATATTTCACATAATGTATTTATATTTCACATAATATACTTAGCTCATAATAGGGCAATCATACAGTATTTGTCCTTTTGTATCTGGCTTGCTTCACTCAACATAATGTCCTCTACAGGTTCATCCATGTTGTCATATGTTTTATGACTTCATTTCTTCTTACAACTGCATAATATTCCATTGTGTGAATACACCACAGTTTGTTTATCCATTTATCAGCTGATGGACACCTGGGTTGTTTCCAACTTTTGGCAATCATGAATAACGCTGCTATGAACATCGGTGTGCAGATATCTATTCGTGTCACTGTTCTCAGTTCTTCTGGGTATGTACCTAGCAATAGTATTGCCAAGTCCCATGGCAAGTGTATATTCAACTTCTTTAGGAACTGCCAAACAGTCCTCCACAATGGCTATACCAGTCTACATTCCCACCAACGGTGAATAAGCGTTTCTATCTCTCCATATTCTCTCCAACAATTACAGTTTTCCCACTTTTTAATAGCAACAAGTCTAATAGATGTGAAATGATATCTCATTGTAGTTTTGATTTGCATTTCCCTAATCGCTAGTGATGTTGAACATTTTTTCATGTGTCTCTTTGCCATTTGAATTTCTTCTTTGGACAGTTGTCTTTTCAAGTCTTTTGCCTATTTTTAAATCAGATACTTTGTCTTTTTATTGTTGAGTTGTATGAACTCCTTATATATCACGGATATTAAACCCTTGTCAGATATGTGATTGCCAAATATTTTCTCCCATTGAGTCAGCTGCCTTTTCACTCTTTTGACATACAAAAGTATTAAATTTTGAAGAGGTCCCATTTATCTATTTTTTTCTTTTGTTGCTCATGCTTTGGGCGTAAGGTTTAAGGAGCTACCACTTACCACAAGGTCTTGAAGATGTTTTCTGCATTTTCTTCTAAGAGTTTTGTGGTGGTTGTTTTTATATTTAAGCCCTTGATCCATTTTGAGTTAATTTTTGTAGAAGGTGTGAGATAGGGGTCTTCTTTCTTTCTTTTGGATACGGATATCCAGTTCTCCCAGCACCATTTGTTGAATAGACTGTTCTGGCCCAGCTGGGTGAGCTTAACAGCCTTGTGAGAAATCACTTGACTATAGATGTGAGGATTAATTTCTGAGTTCTTGATTTGGTTCCATTGGTCAATCTGTCTGTCATTGTGCCAGTATCATGCTGTTTTTACCACTGTAGCTAAGTAATATGCTTTAAAGTCAGGAAGTGAGAGTCCTCCAACTTCATTCTTTTTTAAGACATTTTTGGCTATACAGGGTCCCTTACCCTTCCAAATAAATTTGATTATTGGCTTTTTGGGATTTTTATTGGGATTTTATTGAATGTGTAAATTAGTTTGGGTAGAACTGACATCTTAATGATATTTAGTCTTCCAATCCATGAACACAGAATGTCCTTCCATTTATTTAAGTTTTCTTTGGTTTCTTTCAGCAATGCTTATAGTTTTCTGAATCTAGGTCCTTTAAGTCCTTGGTTAAGTTTATTCCTAAATATTTGTTTTAGTTGCTGTTATAAATGGACTTTTTTTCTGATTTCCTCCTCAGATTGCACATCAGTAGTATATAGAAATTCTATTGATTTTTACATATTAACCTTGTATCCTGCCACCTTGCTGAACTTGTCTATTAATTCTAGTAGCTTTGTTGTGGATTTTTCAGGACTTTCTAGATATAGGATCATGTCATCAGCAAATAGTGAAAGTTTTACTTCTTCTTCTCCTATTTGGGTGCCTTTTATTTCTTTGTCTAGCCTAATTGTCCTAGCTAGAAGTAGTAGCAATTTTGATCTCTGATTTAATCCACTCCCCTCTTTTGGAATTGAAGGTTCGGAAGAAAGAGTACATAAGATCATGAAGTGTGGCTTCAGGCAGGGTGTTGAGTGTGATTATAGAGTGGGGACAGGCTCAGAATCAAGTGCATTTTTTTTACTTTTTTCTTTTTAATGATAATTCCCAGTGTTTGGTAATGTCTAAAGAAGTGGGCAATCCTGGACATTTTTTGTCAGAATGTAAGTGGGTACTTTTCTAGAGGACAATTTGATAACAAATGACCAAAAAAGCTTGCATACCCTTTGACCTAAACATTCAACTGCCAGAAATTTATTCCAGGTATATGCAGAAAAACAGAAGATTGTACATTGCAATGTCTGTAATAATAAAATACTGGAAATAACCTAAGAGTTTAACTGTAGGGGATTAGTGAAATACAATATGCTATCTGGGTGATGACCTTACTGTCATGTGCACACTGCAGGGAAGGATGCTCATCATATACCGTTGAGTGGAAAGAAGCACGTCTGAAATAGTATATACAATACGATCTTATTTTTGCCTTTTTTTAAAAAAAAAAGGAGTGTATGCATATAAATATATTCATGGGGAAAAAAAAGGTTGTGGTAAATATACCAAAATATTAACAGAGGTTGTTGCTAGATGGTAAAATTAAGGGTAATTTTAATTTTCTTCCTTTTGTTTACCTGACTTTCCTAAATTTTCTGTTAGGAATTCATATTACTTTTTTAAAAGGGGAAAAATGTAAATGACAAGTACTTTTAATTAGGATTGCCAGATAAAATATAAGACACCATAGGACATACTTATGCTAAAAAAAATTATTTTTTGTTTATCTGAAATTTAAATTTAACTGGGCATCTTATATATTTTATTTGCTACTTCTAGCAGGCCTACTTTTAATGCAAAGTAATCAAAGGAAATATCAGGATGATGGGCCCCAATGCATTGGCCCCTGACAGGAGAGGAATTGTTTTCTCCAAGTCTTTTAAGCCAGGAAATCAAGATTTTGGGAGAATAAGAAAGGAAGAGGGTCTGGGAGCCACACAGCCTTTGCTTCAGATGTGGACTCTACTACCCCACCCCACCCCCAACTGGAAGCCCAGGGACAAGTTACTTCTCTCAACTGAACCTCAGTTTTCTCATCAGTAAAATGTGGATGGTAATAATGCCTATCCTGCAAGAATCAAATGAGACCACGAGTGTGAAGGCACTCTGTAAATTGCAAACTGCCAAATAGCATGTTATTATCATGTTAGTAAATTACACACACGAGTACAAGTTAAACAAGAAAAAAACGTCTGCTGCAGAAAACTGCAAAATTGTTCCTTGCAGCAGAGTTTTGATGGCTCTCTGAGGTCAAAACAACTCAAGGTTTAGTCACTCCAGGACCGAACCCATATTTAACATCTGTCCAAATTGTTCTGACGATCCTATTTATAGATGCACTGATCATTAAATATTGTTGGAACACTTTGCCTCAAGTCAGTTGTTAAATTGCTTGGTGAGTAGCATGCAACGAGCGGCTCAGAGGAAGCCTGTGTGGTTTATGAGTTTGGCAGCTTATAACTCCAGGCCCTCACCTATCTTCACACACTGGTTCGGTCACCTTGGAAACTGCCCTATTCTAGATGCAGAGCACAGAACACTCTGGCTGACATGGAATTAATGAGCAGCCACCGTCTCTACTGGCCCTTGGTCCTGAAAAACCATCAGTGCCTCTCAAGCCACTTGGGGGAGGAGCCACAGTGGGGCTTTAGGGATCTTCCAGGGGAAAATGTAATACAAAAGACTGGGGTTTATGGTTAAATGGGAAAAGAAAATGAGGGAGAAAGAAATGAAGGGAGATGGGAAAGAACAAGCAAGGGAAGGAAGAAGAAAGGGAAGGAAAAGAGGTCAGAAGGAAGAAAATGAAGGAGGAAGAAAGGATTATTATCTTATTTTACAGATGAGAAAACTGAGACCCAGAAGCCCAAGTTCACATAGCTAGTAAGTATCAGAACTATGTTTCAAATCCAAGAGAAATAAAATCCCTTAAGAAGAAAAAGAAAAATCACCCAAGAAGATTGCATTTTCCTGATGCCCAAGATAGAAAGATATCACGTTTTATCATCCTTTAGCTGGATGGTAAAATTCATGGATAAGATATAGAGATGTCCCATTGGATGGACACTTTTTACAGTGAAAATGCTCAGAGCCAACAAAACATATTATTGAAACTGGAGCCGGTGGAAAGTAATTTGTAAATATGTACCGAGTCATAAAAAGTTATAACTTTGTTCCAGTTATTATTGCTGTATAACAAATTGCTATAATATTTAGTAGCTTAAAACACCCATTTTATTCTGTGTGTCATGAATTTGTGATAGGGCAAGTGGGGATGGCTTGTAACTGCTCCTCTTTGTCTAGAGCTTCAGCTGGGAAAGGCCTCAACGGCAAGGGCTGTGGTCATCTGACTAGACTGGACATCCAAGATGGCACCCTCACATGGCTGCCAGTTGGTACTGGCTGTTGGCTGGAGTGTCTACCTAAGACCTCTCTAGCATCATGGTCTCAAGGTAGTCAGAATTCCTGGCAGACTTCTCCCAGAACAAGCATCATAAGAGAATCAAACAGCTGCACAGGCTTTTTTAGAACAGGCCTCAGAAGTAACATAGCATCACTTCCACTGTACTCTATCAGTCAAAGCAGTCATAAGCCCACCCAGAAGCAAGGGGAGGAGACACATGTGCCTTTTAAATGGGGGCATGGCAAGATCATGTGGGATGGAAAATACTGTGTGGCCATTTTTGGAAAATGCAATCTGTCATGTTTTGACTCAGTAAGACCTAATTCAGGGATTCAATTGCCAGAATATGACCCAAATATATTGGGTAGAATAAGCTATATGAATGCAAAGGTTTACTGTGGCCTTATTTGTAATAAAAAGTAAATATTTATGACAGTTTGAAGTGCTTTTGTGAATCCCAGAAAATCATATTCTTAAAACTAATCCATTCTTGTGCATGTGAGACCTGTTGATTGCAGTAGATTCAATTAAGGGACCTTTGATTAGTTCACTTGATTAGATCACTTTTGGGCCTTTGATTGACTGCATCAGTGAAGTGTGACCCAGGTTGAGTCTTCGTCCTCTTACATAAACTGAGAACTGGAAGCAGAAACACACCGAGAAAGACAGCAGTCATTTTGACCCTGCCATGTGAGAGAGAGGATCTCCTGCCATGTGAGAGAGAGGATCTCCTGCCATCGCAGAAAGACAAAGAAGCCCTGAGAGGCTGAGAGAGGTCCTGGAATCCGGAGGCTGTATATGCTCTAAATCGATAGAGTACAGAGGCATGGAAAGAGGTCCCCGAGAGTCTGGGTACAAGGAGCAGCTCAAAGCTGAAGAGTCCTGCTATGTTCTGGATCACCCACAGCTGAGCTCTAAAAGAAGATGGCCTGGAGGAGAAGGCAGAGACCCAGATGGAGAGCCACCATGTTGCCTTGCCACATGGCAGGAGCCCAGGATCCAACCAGCAGCCAACCTTTGGTGAGAAAGCATCTCTGATGATGCCTTGATTTGGACATTTTTGCAGCCTCATAACTGTAAGCTTTTCCCCTAATAAATCCCCATTCTAAAAGCCACCACATTTCTGATATTTTTGCATCGGCAGCCTTAGTGAACTAAAACAGACATTTGTGCTGAGAGAGTGAGGGCTACTACTTGCAAGTACCAAATATGTTGGAACGGTTTTGTAAATGGGAAAGGGGAGATGTTGGAGTAATTGTGAAATGCATGATAGAAAAGCCTAGATTGCTTTGAAGAGACTGTTGGTAAAAATATGAACGCTAAAGTCACTTCTGTTGAGGCCATAGAGAGAAATGATGATTGGAAGGAAGACAATCCTTGCTTTAAAGTTGTAAAGAACTTGGCAAAATTGACTCCTGATGTTAGATGGAAGGCAGATTTTGAAAGTGACAAGCTTGGATTTTTAGCTGAGGAGATTTCCAAACTAAATGTGGGAAATGTGGCCTGGCTTCTCCTTGCAGCTTATAGCAAAATTTGAGAGGAAAGAGATAAGCTGAGAACTGAACTCCTGGCCACAAAGAAACCAGAAGCTGATGGGTTGGGGAATTCTGAGCTTCCAGAATGTGCATCCCCAGAGGTAGTGCCCCATGTGAAGATTTAACTGAACAGTGAATTAGGCAGCCATTTCCTTGAAAGTCGTAATTGGAAATGCAGTTATCCAGGAAGGACTTGTGGAAAGTCTTACCATCGGATGGCTTGGACCCCTGTGAACTTTATGCAAAACCAACAAGTTTTTGGTGAGATCTGTATGAACAAAACTACTGTCAGCCTGGACTAAAAGGTACAGAGAAGGGAGAGATTGAAGGAGAAGCCACTTCAAAAGCAAAACCATGGAAGCTGAAGTCTGAACTTAAGACATCTTCTCAGGCCAAGAGAGGGATCCCACCCACGTGTGCAGAGGTGGTGAGTATACTCTGGGGTTTGGGGAGGGTGGGCCTTTTGCCCTTCTGTTCAGGAAGAGTTCGGCCACCCCAGGCTACAGAAAGGGTGGGGCACATTACCTGGAGATTGAGGAGAGTTAGGTCGCCATCCCACTGTTGTGAAGGGATTGGGGATTGGGCCTGTATTCCAGAGATGAGGGAGAATGTGGCTGCCACCCCACTGTGCTAAGGGCATTGAGACTGTGCCTCAGAGATTGGGGAGATTGTGGTTATCACCCCAGTGTTCTAGGCCTGGAGCTCGGCTGCCAACCAGATGCTTGATTAGGGTGGAACAGAGAAGATGGCTTCCAGGCAAGCCCTTGGAAGAGGTGGGCCTCCATGACGCCCTGAGAAGATGTCATCTACAGTCATCATTCTGTAGGTGACTCTCATACTGAAATCTAGTGCAGTATTCTGTAGCAGTTTGGCATTGTTTATAAATTCCAAAAATAGTTATTGGATTATGTTTGTAAACTGGTCTGTCAGAGGTATCACTTTTAATTTATTAAATTATAATTAGGACTTTGATTGGGCCACATGAGTTGGGCATTGAGTCCCCACCCCTTGGTGGGCAGGGACTCACAGAGAAAAGACATAGCAAAGGACAGAGTTGGGAGTTTTGAGCTGGAGTTCACCCCTGTGAACACAGAGGAGAACACAGAGGAATAGAGATGGTTCCTTAGACACAGCAGAAGCCCCAGAGAGAGACAGAGCTGTTTGCCTGATAGTCTACAGCTGGCCTTGTGGAGCGAGCACAGCAGCTGAGCTGGAGAGAAATGGAACCCCGGGAAGAGTAGAACCCAAGAAGCCTGAATTCTTGGCAGATGTCAGCAGCCATCTTACCGCAACACATGGCAATAGACTTTGGTGAGGGAAGTAACTTATGCTTTATGGCCTGGTAACTGTAAGCTTCTACCCCAAATAAATACCCTTTATAAAAGACAACAGATTTCTGGTATTTTGCATCAGCACCCCTTTGGCTGACTAATACATATGCCCTGCAGGTTTACAGAACTGTTTGGGACCCATGATGCCTGTTTTCCTTCTAATTTCTCCCTATGGCAATGGAAATGTTTACCTCATGACTGTCCCTCATTTATATATGGAAGCAGGTAACTTGTTTTCTGAGTTTCACAGGTATACAACGGGAGAGGAATTTTGACCAAGACAGACTGCATGCCTTTAATTGATTTTTTTTTTTTGACTGCTCTTGCCTCAAGTTCATTTGCACAAATAGCACAGGAGGACCCCAGCCCCATGCAGATGGCGTCCCAGGGGTTACACCCATCGTTCCATCCTCACACTGACAGATGGAAGGCTTTACTCAGGAGCCTTCATGGGGGCCTGGGCACCTTTGGGAGCCTGACTGGGAGCAGTAACCTGAGCTGGAGCCAGATCTTGGGCTTTGGTTTGATCCTTGGCTTTGGACTTTGGTCAGGAGAGTCTGAGACCCTTGGTGATGCAGCCACAAGCACACTTCTCGAGCTTAGGGCAGACAATGTAAGCAAGTCAATTGAGCTTGTGGCTGTCACTCTTCAGGATCTTGGCCTTGACCTCCTTCGGCTTTACAAGGGCCTTGATGGCCTCTGCACATGTGCTCATGGCCTGGGCATTGTCGGCCCTCCTTGTTATGCTTCTTGGCAAAGCGCGTGTTCCTCAAGAACTTGGGGTCTACCCCCTTAAGAGATTCATATCTTTGTGATCAGGGTTTCTTGATGCCATTTCTGTGCTGTTTTCAAGATTGGTTGTGCTTGGTGTGGTTCTTGGACTTGGCCATGTCTGCACCCTCGCCAGCAACTCCCAGAGCACCTAGGACCAGAAGAGATATAATTGATTTTTATGAGACGCTGTACTTAGCATTACTACTAGAATGATTAAAGGCTTTTTGAAATATTGCGATGGAATGAATGTACTTTGCATATAGAAAGAACATGTCTTTTTGGGATTCAGAAGGTGGAGTGTGACAGTTTGAAGTTCTTTTGTGAATCCCAGAAAAGATCATGTTCTTAAACTAATCCATTCCTGTGGGTATGAAAACTGTTGATTGCATTAGATTCAGTTAAGGGAACTTTGATTAGATCACTTGATTAGATTGCTTTAGGACCTCTGATTGGACTATGTCAGTGAGGTGTGACCCTCCACCTTCTTACTAGGGTCTTACATAAACTGAGAACTGGAAGCAGAAACACACAAAGACACTGGCCATTTTGACCCTGCCACATGAGAAAGAAGGTTGCCTGCAGTCACAGAAAGATAAGCCCTGAAAGGCTGAGGGTGATCCCAGAGGCCAGAGGATGTGTATGCTCTAAATCAGTAGAGCAGAAAGGTGTGGAAAGAGATCCCTGAGAGGCTAGGCCCATGGAGCAGATCAAAGTTGAAGAGATGAGCCCTGCCATGTCCTTGATCACCCACCACTGTACTCCAAGAAAAAGCAGACTGGAGGAGAAGGCAAAGACCCAGATAGAGAGCCACCATTTTGCCTTGTCACATGGCAAGACTCCAGAATCTGACCAGCAGCCGACCTCTGGTAAGAAAGCATCTCTTATGGTGTGATGATTTGGACATTTCATGGCCTCGGAACTATAAGCTTTTACCTCTTATTAATTACCATTATAAAAGGGAATGCATTTTTGTTTGTTTATTATTATTATTATTGAAATAATGAAAATGCCCTAATAATGATTGAAGTGATGAATGCACAACTATGTGATTATACCATATACCATTGATTGTACACTTTGGATGAATTGTATGCTTTATTTTTTTTTATTTTATTTTTTTTTAAGATTTATTCATTTTATTTATTTATCCCCCCCTTGCTGCTTTTGCTGTTGTGTCCACTCGCTGCGTGTCTTCTCTGTGTCTGCCCATCTCCCCCTTGCTGCGAGGTCTCGCTGCATCAGCCCACGGCGCCGCGCGAGCCGGCCTGCCCTCACAAGGAGGCGCCGGGAAGCGAACCCGGGGCCTCTCATATGGTAAACGGGTGCTCTATCCGTTGCGCCACACCCGCTTCCTGCCGTGAGGTTGCTGCATCAGCCCACCGCACCACTCAGGCCAGCGTGCACCTCACAAGGAGGCCTCGGGATGCGAACCCGGGCCTCCCATATGGTAAATGGGGGCTCTATCCACTGAGCCACACCCGCCTCCCTGTATGCTTTATTAATATGTATCAATAAAATTGATTTGTTTTTTTTAAAAAAAGCTAGCACATTTCTAGTATATTGCATTGGCAGCCTTTGACAAACTAAGACAACATCCAACAATAGTTGTGTGACAAATTAGATTATGAAGTATCTAGTCAATAGAATATTAGGCAGCATTAAAAGATAAATCTGGGAAGTGGATCTGGCTCAAGCAGCTGGGTGCCCACTACGATATGGGCAGTCCCGGGTTTGGTTCCTGGAGCCTCCTAAAAAAGACAAGCAAGACAGAAAGACAGCGAACTGATGCGATGGGCTGGAACAGCAAGCTGACACAACAAGATGACACAGCAAGATGATGCAACGAAGAGATACAGCGAGGAAACACAATGAGAGACACAACAAGCAGGGAGCGTAGTTGGCTCAAGTGATTGGGTGCCTCCCTCCCACATGGGAAGTCCCAGGTTCAATTTCTGGTACCTCCTAAAAAGAAGACAAACAGAGAGCAGACAGCAATCACAAACAATGGGGGCTTGAGGGAGAAATAAATAAATCTTTAAAATGATAATTCTGCCCTTAATCTGAATTCTGATACATCCATTGGACTGAGCTTCAACTATTCTCATCCCTGTTTTGACCAATGACTGTGAGATCCAGGAGAGAAGGGTGCTTCCTTATTTATCTCATAATCCCTACCCGAGATAGCACCTGGACATTGAAGGCACCCAAGAAATTCTGATGAGTAAAGTAAACTGCATAGCAAAATGGAGGACATGTTTTCAGTGTAATGCTAAATAAAAGCAGAATACAAAAATCCTGTATACACTGTTCACTATATTAAAAGTAAACACATTTAGAGTCAAAGACTGGGAGGAAACACAGAAATGAAGAGTTGCTATTTACAGGACAAATTATAGGAAACTTTTTTCCTCCCTTCTCTATTCCAGATTTTCTATTGTTTTATTGTCTTTATTGTAATATTCCAAAATATAGAGCATTCAGGATAAGAAACAGGCATGGAAAAGGAGAGCATCATAGAAAGAGAAGAGGATGTGAGGGAAGTGCATCAGTCAGCTAGTGCATGTAACAAACTACCCAATACTCAGCAGCTTAAACAATAATCATTGATTTTTAAGCTCACTTGTGTAGGTCAGCTGGGGCATGGCCAATCCATGCTGAGCTCACTCATGCATCTGCTGGTTGGTTGGAGGGCAAATGATCAAGGCTGGGCTTGTCTGAAGCAACTTAGCTTGTTTTTCTCATGGCAATGGCAAAGGTGTATAAAGAAAAGCAGAAACACATGAGGCCTCCTGAGAACTAAGCCCAGAGCTCGCACATTTTCTTTTCTGACTTATTTGCATAGCCAAACTAAAAGTCAAGAGGTGAGGCCTATCCACAGAAGGAGGGCACTGCAAAATTACATGGCAAAGGATGTGGATACAGGGAAGGATGATACACAGAGGCCTATCACATAATCTACTTCAGGAAGGTGGAAAATGAAGGAACAGACAGGAATAAGAAGCAGCTCATGGGAGGAGGTTTAAAGAAACAGTGGAGGGAAGTGGATGTAGCTCAAGCAGTTGAGCACCTGCCTACCATATGGGGGGGTCCCAGGTTCAGTTCCCGGTGCCTCCAAAAGAAGACGAGCAAGACAGTGAGCTGACATGATGGGCTGGCACAGCAAGCTGATGCAGTAAGATGACGCAATGGAGAGACACAAGGAGACACAATGAGAGACACAAGTGGGGAGGCAGCTCAAGTGATTGGGTACCTCCCTCCCACATGGGAGGTCCCAGGTTCAGTTCCCAGTGCTTCCT
>JAQZBX010080902.1:0-13752 GCA_029593785.1 Cabassous unicinctus | reverse complement strand
CTGGCATTTCAGGCCACTCTTCCCCAGTAGCATCTGCCGATTCTGGGAAAGGTGGTTGAGAAGCTGAGCAGAACTTTTGATGGACTCTTAAGGCCAGAAAGATAAAAACAGGCATTCAGATCCCACCAAAGGGAGGGAGCTGGTTGTGTGCTGGTATACCCTGCGAGCTTAGCTTGGAGCCCCAAAGTGCTACACCTTAAGAATAAATTCCAGCTTTGAGATGGTTCAGTCACTGATTAGTTGGAGATGATTTGTGACATTAGGACTCTTGCCATCTAAGTTTTTCATGTGCAATATCAAGTCTCATTTTAAAAATAAAAAGGCATAAGGAGGCAAAACAGTTTGACCAAAAATGAAGAGTAACAACAAACAATAGAGAGACACACAGGGGATCTTGATAATAGAATAATTGTACATGATTTTAAAATAACTAAATATAATTATGTTCATGGGGGGAAAAAAACAGGTTTGAGAATTTTAGCCAGGAACGAAAAATTAAAAACAAAACAAAACAAAAACTAAATGGATATTCTAAGGCTAAAAAATAACATACCTTTGTTAAAGAACTCAGACAAATAAAGAGAGAATTAGTGAACTGGAATGTAGGTAAGAAGAAAATACTTAGAATGAAACACAAAGAGGCAAAAGGATAGAAAATACAGAAAAGGCTTATGAAATATGTTCTGGTTTTCTACTGCTATGTAACTTTTAAGAATTGTGAAGGGTCTGGGATTTTACCTTATTTGCAGCCTTTTACTACTTCCCGGATCCTGGCAGAAGACACAGACTCATGAGTCAGAGATGAAAGACTTTATTTATCATCCTCAGCAATCAGCATGAGCATCAATATCGTCAGTTCCCCTTGCCCTCGAGGTCCCACAGCAGTGACATGGAGGGGTGCATGTAGATGCTGTACACACAGTGAATTTAAATTTGCCTTGCAGCCAAGAAACAGCGAACTTGGGGGATTTAACACCTTTCGTGGGTTAAAGTTATGGGATTATGGTTTCTGTTTATCCCAGAGAAAGATGGTACCTTATCCTTCAAGGTTGCTAGCTGCAAATACAACTCTGAGAAAAGGTCCAGGTAGAATGGTCAGGGCCTTGCATTCTTGACACCCAACAGGAACGTGCAGGATACCAAAGGCCTCTGTGTAACAAATGACTCCAAAATGTATTGGCGTAAAACAAAGCCTTTTTTTGTGCCCATGATTCTGAGTGTTGGGACTTCAGTCAGGGCATAGCAGGTTTTAAATCTAATGTGTTTTGTGAACTGGGATCCAGTTGGGGTGGGGTGGGCATGTGCTCCTGCTGGGACCTAAGCCTCCTATGAGCCATCTTCATACCTTCTCTTCCTGGGCCTACTGCCCTAATTGTCTCACGTCGCCTGAACTTGATCTCTGCAGGAGTCAGCTTCTAAAGCTTTTCCTTAGTTTAAGGCTTGAAATAATATTGCGCACTGTAGAGTACGAGCTGCCTCAGACTTCATGACCAGGAGGACTTTAACTTAGGTTTCCTGAGAATGGGGCATTTCACTTCCTCTTGTGCTTATTGAAGATACAAGGAATTTATTTGTATGGAGGGCAAAGTTCTTCTGTATCCCTACTTCCCTAGGAAGTGTTCTTGGATTTGTAAGCTGTGACTTGTGCCACAAACCTATTCACCTCCTATAATCTCTGATTTGGCAAAGGCACCTAATGTACTAAGCAACTCTGCAGGATCTGTTTAAACCTTTGGAAGTACTGAAGCATTGAAAAGATTAAAATGTGCCTTTTGCCTTGTATGCAATTCAAAATAAGATTTTCCACAATGACATAAAAATTACATGCATACTGAAATTAAGTTTCTTTATAGATTTTTATTGCAAAATTCTGGACAGGTGTATTAAATTCATTGAAGCTAGAATTTTTTCTGCCTACAACCCCCCAACCCACTTTTTCTGTGTCCCTCTTCGCTTTTACCCTAAACTCATTCCCTATTGTGAAATTCGTGTCTCTTTCTGCTCTTGGTTGCTTAAATCTAACCTGTCATTAAATGCCATGCATTTTGCATCCTAAAATAGCTGCCCTATCCTCTCCTTCCTGTCCTCCTTTGTCTCATGTCCTCCTTGATCTAGACCTTTATCCCCACTGTCTGGGCTCATTCTGCTATTCTACTAACCATTGCCCTTTTAGGACTTCTGTCCTGCCGTCCATTCTCTACTCTGTAACTAGACTTGTGCCTTTCTGAAGAGAGGAAGAGTTTAAAATTCAGGGAAAAATATATATCAACAGTTTAAAGACATACTTTATGCTACTAGTATTTTATTAAAACTGTTACTTGTCTATAATTATATTTCTTCTATGTCCTACATCTGTGAAGTACTACTGATATTTATTTAGGTGCTAGAGTAGTTTTAACTTATTTTTGGATTATGATTTTTCTCCATGTTGAACATAATCCTCTTTACTAAATTTACCTGGAAATTAGATTCTACATTTCAATATTGAGCTTTCTTTTAAGATGTATATGGTTTATTATAAGCCAGTGTTTTACATTTATAATATCAAGATGCATTCCCCTGTGATCCAGCCAGACTCCAGTTAGGGAACAATTCCAGGCCCCAAAGTTAGCAAGTGGGACCTCAATTATAATTTTATTTTGTAGATAACACAGTTTTTTTTTTCTGCCACGAGCAGACAGTTGTGAGCTTTTGTGGTTTGGATTGTTTTTTTTTGTTTGTTTGTTTGTTTGTTTTTGGGCCATAAATCCTTATTCTCCTAAGCCCTATTCAGACAAAAGAAGAAAATCCATTAAGCATACAAAGCCATTACACACAAGAAACAGTGTTCGTCCTCACTACTAAACAAACGAAAAAATGCCTGTCAAATATAGTAAGTTAAAGATCAGTTAAAATGCTGGTGTTTAGAAGTTAAAATTGTTACAAACTTTTTGGAGGGCAATATGTATCAAGAACTGATTTCTTCTCTTTGATTTCACCACTGGAAATATTAGGAAAGGGAACACTTTGGCATTGTTTATAATAGGAAAATGTGTTAAATTGTGGTGTTATTCACTAAAGTATTTGGGGATAAAGGACTGTAATATTTGCAGCTTATCCTCACAAGTTAAGGAAAAACAACTCTGAACACACATACAGTGCAAATGATAAAACAAATGGAGTAAAATGTTAACAATGGCATAACTTAGTAAAGGGTATATGGATATTCCTTGTACTGTTTTTATTCTTGTAACTATCAGTTTGAAATTATCTCCAAATAAAACATTTTTAAAGTATGGTATTATTAAATTGAATTTATATTCAGACTACATATTTGTTAATTAACTGGTATTAGATCAGCTGTGGTTGTTTATAAAGAATTGAGATAGTTCATACTTCGTGACATCTTGAAACTTACTTGTATTCATGGTTGCAGACTGTAGAGGAATTTTGATGATCAGGAATCCTCTTTGCCAAGAAGTTTTTCCCAAAAAACCTGGTATAAATCTGTAGTCAGGGTTAGTCTGGCAGCTTAGTTGCAATGACTACGTTAATTGATAAATTCTACTAAAATATTTCAGTCTTTCCTGAAATGGATGTATCATAGAGAAGCTTTTGTTCTTAACTAGCTTTTTGTGGCTCTTTGATGCTTTTAGTGGACTGCTTACACTAACCTCATTGTAAATTTATGAGGTTTTATCTTGGCTATGGGACAGGAAATCAAAAAATTCACCCACATATACCCGCTCTCACTAAAGGGGTTGTCTGAAATACTCTTTTACCTTTGCTTGAATTTTTATCAGATTAACTAAATCTTTTATATTACAGAATAAAAGATAATATTTATCCTACATATTTACATTGTTTATGAGTTTGAAAAAAGATATTCACATAAAGAAGTCATTGTTAACATCCTCAAAAGGCTAAGATCCCATATTTCAATTTAGGATGACCAGAAACACTTGGGGGTATTGTTTTGAAATGGTATTTTCTTCTTTGAGGAGTGTTCTATTTTATAATTTAAATAGACATGCATATCAGTAGGAATTATCACAAACCATCTTTATTCATAACTTTCCTATAGGTTAGTAAAATGAGGGGCTTGTGTTTGTTAAGAAATTTGGAAGATGTTAGCTCTGTTAAGATTTTTGGATGTTTACATTAGCCAGATGTTTTTATTCAACCTCAGAGGACTCTGAAAGCTCAGTTTCTGGTCATGCAAATGCCATAACTAAACCATGAATGATTTATTTAGGTAACAGAAAGCTAAGATTGATGTTTTGTGTTCAACCCCTTGGCCCTTTGTCTGTCCCCCGTAGTTGTGCATGGAATCTTGCAATGGTCTTCAGGATGACAGGATTGGCAACAAATCAGTAGCTAGCTTTACTAAGTAAATAATTCTTTTATTTACCTTTAAAAAAAAAGTGTTGGCCAGACTTAATCGTCCAGTTTTTGTATGGGCAGATGATTAGTTTCTGGCAAATATAGAAACTTGAAAGTATTGGCATTAACACTTTTCCTCCAAGACCCACTGAGAAACTTCAACTCTTACCCCATTTTTAACAGACCCCTAACCCTCCGACCTACCCCCTCTCTGGGTATTACCTTCACTAAATGATAGAGTTCAGGTCCTCCTGCATTTTTTTTTTCTCCTGCATTTAATAAACTGATTTTTGATGACCTTCATTCTACTGATTTTAACTGATTTAATCTACTGACTTTACACAGTGAAAATTCTGTTTTAAGTTTGAGGTACCTAATACAGTTAGCAATATAGCAATAACAAATTGAGAGAAAGATAATGGGGAGAAGAAAAGGAGGAGGTAGAAAGAGAGAAGTTGATTGATTAGAGAAAGCAAGAGACTGGCAGAGGTGCAGGCTGACAGCAAAGTGGCTTACACCAAAAGGTGACCCAGAGCTGTGTCTCCCTGAGTCGGGCTCCTTTTGCTCCTGAACCACATTCTTTAATATGACAGCTTCTCACGGGGCTTTCTCAAGATTCTGCTTTCACGCAACTCTAGGGATGTCCAGCAGACTCGCTCATTCTGATTCCCCTCTTGTGAATAACTTGGCCTGCTTACGGTAGGCCGAATTAAGAGTCCCAAATAACTCCTACACAGATTTTCCTCTGTTCAACTGGCTGTATACTTGATCTCTTGAAAGAAAAATATTTTAGTCTTATATTGATTAGACTTGATGAAAATGAATTCCATATTGACTTTTTGTCAAATATTCATCTCATTTGCTCTAACTTTGTCCCTAAGTTTAATAAATCCCTCTTTCAGCAATAACAAATACTAATAATTTAAAACATAAACACATTATTATAATTCTACTTCATATGCCCATGATGTGTTCTTTTGAAAGGTTCTGGTGTGGTTATTAAGTAGTAATGAAAGCTGCCAGCTTGACAGTTACCTCTTTTCATGGAATTCACCAAAGCTTATCAACATTCATCTAGACTAGAGGGTACAGTCTCTTTGCCAACCTAGGACGAGATAAAATATAAGAAATATGTTTCCTTCTGAGGTTTTAATGTATCCATGTAAATGCAAGTTTGCCTCTTTTAAAAAAGTCTTGTCACACAGTGATGTTCAATTCCATATAAATGGGTTTTGCCCAATATCTTGAGCTTTTTATTCATTTTAACACTTTAATGTTAAGGCAGCAAGGAAGTCTTTCAGGATATTTATATTGTAGCCTACTAGTTCTCAGTCTTAGGCTTTTAGTCCTAGTCATCTTTTTATTCCTGGTTTCCGGCAACCTCTGACTCATAGTAGAGATTCAGTATATTCTTGTTGTGTTAAATTGACTACAGCTGTATATTTTCTATCAGTTAGCTTTTAGTGTGTCCTAAGTAGTTCTCTAAATATAATCTGTATTAATTGTTAACCAAGTTCAGGCTGGTTGCTACTCTTCTGTTGAGTCCAGTAGCTCATATTATCTTTATTATACTGGTCCACTGTGAAAACATGAAACTCTCCCCTAAATTTTCCCTTAGATCTTCATATGCATTTGATTTGGTGTTGCTTCCCAGCTTCCTAACAGGGTGGTGTTGGACTTGTTTCACTGGTTTCATACTTAGGTGATCAGGGAAAAAAGCAACAACATGTTTCTTTGCATATTTTGAGCTTAAAAGCTCATGCCATACTAGTTTTATTGTCTTGCATTATCTCAGCCTTTAATATATAGTAACTTCCATACAAGGGTAAATTCTATTATATTCTGTAGCTTTTAATGCTTTTCTTCTTCACCTTAGGCATAAAAAGCATTTGCTTTGGCATTTCTCTTAGTGGTGCATTTTTCTTTGTCACAGTGTTTTCCTTCTAATCTTGTCTACTGCGCCTGGTCATTACTGTCCTATTCACAAACATACTTTTTTTGGCCACTGTTTGTTTGGCCTGCTTAGGTGGCTGTCCATCATTTGTAATTTAGTCACTTGTTCAAAATCGAGCTTGCCAACCTGCACTTATAGTGGTATTACAGACTAAGGTCGTATCCTATCAGTTTTTTTTGTTAAATTTCAGTTTGTTCCAAGCATTCATTTGTTTTGGCATTACTTCTGATTGTTCCAAAACAACATCTAGATATCACAGGAAACAAAAATCCTGTTCTTTCTCCCTGTCTTCTCTGTCACCCATGCTCCTCCTTCCTGTAAGAATCCCCTTCCCAAGCTGTGCTTATAGAGCCCTGCTGTGTAGAATCACGGCAGGGAACAGCACGTGAGAACCACTAATTCTTTCCTCCAAAGTTAAAAGAACAGAAGATTCTATCAGCTGTCTAACTTCATAGCATAAATTAGGGAACTGCTACGGATTGAACCTTAATCTTAATACAATTTAATGATAGTTTAAATCCACGTGTGCTTTGTGGAATTGGAGAAATGGGAACCTTGTGGAGATTTAACTTAAGGCTTTCTTTTGTACGTTATATTTTGAAGGAAGTGCTGCATAAAGGCCTTGCATACCTTCTTGTCCTTTCTTTCTCACTAATAGGAGAATTCAAAACTTAATGAATAAGGAGCTATGTTCAAGTCCTGAATTTAAGCAGAAAAGGGATCCAACAGATCACCTATCCCAGTTTAGTAGAGTGGACATTCCTAATCTTCAGAATAATCCAAAGCTATTGTTTTTATCTACTCTGCTTTACTGCTTCTCTATATCTGTTTTTTTTTTTTTTTTTTTTTTTTTTTTTTTCATTTTTTTCATGCATGCTAAAAGTAAAAAATCTTCCAAGAAAACTTGCCTCATAAGATGTAGGACAAATGTAATTATTCAGTATTAACAGTAGGCTTTTAGATATGGCTCCTGTTATTTTTATGGGAAACTAGGAGAAAGAAAGGAAGGGTTTAAGGAAAAATTAACAGAGTAAAGAATGTCTTCAGATTTTTAAATTTCATCAGCTTTCAGCTTGACTTTGCCCTCTATGTGAGGTAAAACTTTATAGAGAGCACTGAATTAAAAAAAAAAATTACCTGTAATCTCCAAGGAAAAGTCATGATTAAACATCAGCTTAATGGTAGCAGATACCATGACTGCAGGGCTCCCTCTTGTGGGCCAGTGAAGCAAATAGTGGTCAAGTCTCAAGATCCAAAGGCTTTTTTATTAAAGACCTCTCTTGCCTAATAATTGATGATCACTTGAAATCTTTTGTTATGCCATTTAGTTGATAAGAGTCAGTGAGAGATTCTTGGGAGGTATATTGCTCAAGGTGTGATGACTGTTCTGCTCTTTTGTTTTCTTAGCCTGTATTACATCCTCTTCCTAATATGAGCTGGGAAAGGCAAGAGAAAAACATTGCTTCTAATTCTCCTGCTCTCCTCCATTTTATTTTTTTGGCCCAAAGCAGCTAAGAATGGATAACTAAAATCATTTTATGAGATGTAATTCCTATGATCATTAGATAACAGTGCTCATTTAATTTTGGTGGAGGCTGATTAGCTTGTTCCTGGTCTCATAGTGAGGTAATGAGATATTTTAGAAGAGAACCAGCAGTGCCAACAGCTCTTTAATAGTAACTTGATTAATTCACTGAGCTGTGTTGGCTTTCTAAGCTGGATTGGAATGTAGGTAACCATGCAAACTAGAACAAGCTTGGGACTTAAAATAAATGGCCCGAGCTTGACAGAAGTTGGACTTTAGTAAAGACAAGTTTAATCCATTGTATATTATGCTGTAAAATAAATAATAATGTGCCTTATGTTATAGATCGAGCTAATGAGAAAATTACAATAGTGGCAGATTTTATGTAATCATTATCTGAATGAAAATGAATTAAATTCTCAGAGTCACTTTACCCTCTTCCCAGTTCCCTGTATATCTTCTTTTACATACTCTTTAATTATACTAATTTTTCCTCTTCATAGTGGCCTTCACTTGTTTCACATTCCTCTCTAACCAGGTTGACTGAAAAACTGTGTGCAGCCTTCCCAGCTTTCCCCTTCTTTGTTGTTCCAGAAAATAAATCTATAGGTTTTTTCACTACAAGAATTTTACTTCTAATCACTATTGCTAAACATTGGGGAGGAAAAACAAACATGAGGAAGCTAAAAATTTCTAACAGTCTTAAAATGATCTCATCAATGATTTATAGTTTCTGATCCCTTTTCTTAGAACACCTTTTGGGTGCTATTCTAAGACAGTTCTGGAAAAGCTCTCTAGTTTCTCTTGGAAAACTAACTTCTCTAGTTTGGCAGTGTGTTTTAGAAGACATTGAAATGTGCTTCTATTAATTACTGTACTTCTGGCAATTCATTCTAAGGGAATCATTTAGGGCATGGGAAAATTTACTTATAATAAAGATGTTTTACAGATTTATGTGTAAGGAAACAGCCCAAGAGCAAAAAGGGTAAGTAAATTATGATAGTTTCATAGAATATTATATGGCTAGTAAAAATGATGTCGCATTTCATGTTAACATGAAAAGATTTTCATGAATTCCTAAGTGAGAAAACATATTGAGAACTTTCTTAGATGATGGAAAACTTTTCTATATAATATGTATACATATACATATACATATATAAATAATCCATAGAAAAATACCTAGAGTGTCCCAGGGTATTAGCAGGAGTTGTTTCTGGACAGATAAGCCCTCTCCCATGCAGCTTCTCTCCACTCTCAGACCTGAGTTGAGCAGAAGAGAAGGCTTGGGGCAGTTAATTCCAGAAAACAACAGGACAAACAACTTAAAGGAAGGGAGCTCGCCCAGAAGTACAAAGCTAAATATCCCTTACTTGCCCTGTCAGTCTAGGATCGGGGTTGAGCAGGGCTGGAGTGGAGTCTCCCAGGACCCAGTTTGGTTTAGAGAAGCAGCAGAGGCATATTTGCCAGAAACAAGTTGTGTCTGGGGTAGTAAAAGAGAGCAACTTGGGTAGGAAGAGGGCTTCTCTGCCTTCTCCCAAGACCTCACCCCCACCCCCATTTAGAACTCAGTGCAAAGAGTTGGTGCAGGAAAATCCAGCCCATTCAGTAATGACACATCTTAAATAAAGGTTCTGGCTCATCAGATAACCAAAAAAAACAACAAGCAAACAAACGAATAAACCAACTCAGGGGAGCCGAAGTAGCTCACTGGTTGAGTGCCAGCTTCCCACATACGAAGTTCTGGGTTCAATCTCCAGTGGCCCTGGTACCTAAAGAAAAAAAACAACAACAAAAAAACCCTAAGAAGCAATAGCTTCACCACAAAGCACAAATTCAAGAACTCAGGGAATTATAACAAATGTACGACATGGACACAAGGTGTTAATAAGACATGGTAGATAGGGAAAAATACACCTAATGTTTAACTATGGATGATAGTTAATAATAATAATGTTTCATCAATTGTAACAAAGGTAACTACTGTAAAAAAATTAGTACAGTTACAAAAAAGTGCTATCATCATTTGTAACAAATGATTTACACCAGTGCAATCCTGTATTTTATGCATAATTGTTCTGTAAACCCACAAGTTCTCTAATAAAAAAAAAAAAAAAAAAAAAAAAAAAAACTCTGGGAAGAGATGACAAGATATAGTGAGAGAAGTTGAAACATGTATATTCAGAGTCAGGAAACAGTTAAAGCAAAATTTCAAATCTTATCACAGCAATGAAGGCCAATTTGGAAGGAGCACAAAGTAGAATATGCACGGCAGTAAACATAGTAAGGGACATAGTGAATAGAGATGAAAAAAGCAAACAAAGAAGGCAAGATAAATAAATAGTTAAAAAGTGAGACCATCTCTTAGAGCCTTAGCGCTACTGTATTAATTGTGTCACATTTCTACCTGTGTTTCTAAGGTGACGTTTGTAAAATGGAGATCATAATCTCCATTGTCTGCACAGGATTGTTGTGGTTATTAATTAGAACAACGGACGTGAACATGCTTTTGTAAAACTCTAAAACACCTCACAAATTCAGCACTAGAGGCTTAGTATTATATCAGATCTCCTCTCCCCTCTACGTATTCATGTCACTCTACTCTGTCCCTTCCAGATCTACTCTGTTCTATGAATAAGACCAGAAGGGTCACATTATTCGTTTATATTCCTGTACGTTAGCTTTTTTTCCTTCTCCGTTTCTTTTTGTGTATACCTTCATGTGAAAAAAAGACTATTTTGAATAATGTTATATGCAGAATTTTTATGATAAAGAGTAATTAATACTGTAGAGAAATGATAAAAAAATGTGGTGGACACAACACAGGCTTGGTAAAGGGACAGATCTGTGTTTCTGAATCCTGGTGTCATCACATATTGTGTATGTGGTATGGCCTTGGGCAAGTTACCTAATCTCTTTTAGGTTCAGTGTTCTCATGTGTGAAATGGAGGATATTTATCTTTTGTGATGGTTGAGGACTGAATGAGATATTTTTTGCAAAGCACTTGAACACTGCTTTCCCAGAACTTCAGTCTACCGTCATTTGCTCAAACAGAAGTGACTAGTTCTAGTGCAGAATTTATCACTTGGTATTAATGATTTTACCATTCTGGTTCTCGTCCTTTTTATGGAAGTTACTTTGGTTAAGTTGAGAAATTTATCTCCACAGTTACTCTAGATACTTTGGACTTTCAACTTACTGGGATGAAAAAATGAGGGAGGTAAACCACACAACCTTGTGCGTTATTTTACTTCTGGTATATTTGGGTATATGAGACCCTCACAGCTCAGCAGATATTTCAGAAGCAGTATGTATTTATTCAATGTGTTTTACATGTACATGCCATTTTCCTGGGATTGTGTCAAGTTTTGGAATTCAGAGATGTAAAATAGTTCATGCCTGTGGCTGAGGTCATCCTCTGAAGAGACAGAAAAGTAAGGTCAGAACTACAATAATAGATGCTTGCTCTGGAGACCCAGAGCAGGTGCCTCCCACCTCTTCTAGTGGTGAGTGCACATGTTGAGGTGTGCTGCCCAAGGAAGCTGACACCTGAGCCAAGTCTGGAGAGAAGCAGAAGCTGGCGCACGAGGCCATCTCTTCCAGGCTAAGGAGATGGATCTTATTTTAAGATGATGAGGAGCCATTGAATGCTTTTATTCAGAGCCACGTGACATGCAGATTTGGAATTTAGGATAATTGCATAGAATTATCTCTAAATGGTGGTCTCAACGTTCATTTCATCATCTGCATTGCTACCACTTATTCAATACCTACTATGTATCAGCCTTTTGTATACATCATCTTATTTAATCCAGCACCTTCTGAATTAGGTGCTTTCACCACAGTTTTATCGATAAGGATACAGAGGGTAATAGACAATAGAGGAGTGAATGACAGAATATGTTTGATTACCTGCCGTTCCACCTGATGATCTTAATGGATGAAGGTAATGGAAGTTAATAGAAGATGAGAGATGATGATTTGTTGATCATTAGTCTTAATTTTCATGTGTTTTATAGTGTGAACACTTCACTGAATTTAATTTGATTCTAGAATTTTTTATTAAAAGATAGCTTTTAATCTAAGTCTATGATTTCATCTGGTAATCCATCAAAGAAGCTTTGGTTTATTTTCACACTAAAGAAAAAAATATGTTAGACTTACTGAAAGATGACATGTCAGTCTCCAGTGTAGAACCACATCTTTTCTAGAGTTTCCACCTCAAAGAATTTTTTTCCCTATCCTTTAGAACCCTTATAGGATGCAAACCACTTTATTCCCTATTCCATTTTTTTCTTTTCCTCTAAATAAAGTTATAAGGAAACATTTGAAATGATGTCCCCATTAGGATTTGAGATGTTTTAGATGTGTAATTGTTAAAGTCTTATATGTTAACTTGGGACCTGGCTTCTCAGTATGAAAGGTAGAATGAAGGCAGATTTTGTCTTTCTGCTCCAAAGTGTGTATATAGTTTTTCAAAGCAATATAATGATAGTTGATAGTTTTTGGAAGTTAAAAAACTGATTATTATTCTAGCCACACTCTTCATGAGCTTTCTAAATGCTGTCAAATTGGCCATTTACCCTTTCTTTCTTAGTTCTTCAACAGAAAATAGAAATAAAGTACCCTTAGCTTAAACATAAGGTAAAATGATTACTTAACTTTAAAAATACTTATATAACTAGAAAGATTATTGCAGAGATAACACATGCACAGTTTTGACTCACCTTTTGCTCCTTTTATTTCAGCTCAGTCTGAAATTGAAGTTTCTGTCTCAGCAAGGAATATCAGAAGGCTACTAAGTTTCCAGCGATATCTTAGATCATCACGTTTTTTTCGTGGTACTACCGTTTCAAATTCTCTGAACATTTTAGATGATGATTATAATGGTCAAGCCAAGGTGTGTATACCTTTTTCAAGCAAACATTAATTTTTTTTTTAAGTTTCATGAAGACTTTTCTCCCCATGTGGTACTAATTTATAGAGCCATAAATTTTGTCTGAATATAAGTTGAGATCATTTTACAGGTTTTTCTTTTAGAGTGGCTGTTCATTTTATAACTAGGTGTCCAAAAAACAGGAAATTTTTGAAATAACTAAAATCATAAGATACTTTCATTTATTTTAACATTAAGTAACAAGTAGACTGATAGAACATTAAACCTTAAGATCATACAGAATCTTAATGTTGGAAAGAATGTTAGTGATTGATCTGATATCTGTATTCCATAAAGAAAGAGACTCTGTCCTAGAGAGCATTAGAGACTTGTTTGAGCTTTTTACCTAGCCTGTCAGAGATAAGGCCAGCACAGGAAGTTAGGTCTCATGACTTTCAGTCAAATGATTTTTCATAGTCTCTTCCATCCGTGAAATAATGAGTATTTAGACATATTTTAATGAAATCTAGTGAATTGTGAGTGTTATTTACTTCATCTTTATGTATTGTAAAATAACTTGTCTTAATGAAGGTAGAGGTTAGATGAGCTTGGTTTTCAACAAATGAGGATTTTGGTAATCTTAAATTTTTCAAATACATTCTAAATTATTCTTTGACTTAATATTTATAGGTCAGATTTTATAAATTTGTGTAGATAGGGCCAGAGTACCCTCATTACAGTTAAATTAAATTGCTTCCATGTTTGGTAAAAGAAATCAATGTAAGGTGTTCATGTTCTTTAGATTTTAAAAAGTCAGCTTACAAGTTCTGCTTTTTAGTGTGAGAATATTGATCTGTGTATCACCAATTGTTATTAGTACTATCACAATTAGCAATCTTTATTAGTAATCTCTTCGTGTTGCTGATGTCGATTTATTCATAAATGTGTATAACAGTGAATGTTTGGATACAAAATAAGTTTATATTTTGAAAATAAAGCCCCCAGAGTTTTCAGGTTAAGAATATACTGTTGGT
>JAQZBX010080901.1:0-13754 GCA_029593785.1 Cabassous unicinctus | reverse complement strand
TTATACATGTGAGCCTGGTGAAAAGGGGGGATTTTAGGTCTTATGTATATTACTAGGATAAAGTTAAAAGAAAAAGCATAAATCTGTAAAACATAGTGAACCCCTGTGTAAAGATTGGAGTATACAGATAATAGTGCAATTATTAAAAATATACTTTCCTGAATTATAACAAATATAACACACTAATATGAGGTGCTGTATGGTAAATATGTTTTATATATTTAATGCATGCAATTTCGGTGAACCAAAAATTTCTCTAAAACAATTAATAATAATTGAAAAAAATGTGTGTTCTAGTAAAAAAAATATTCAATCTATGACTGTATCAATTTTATCAATATTTTAACATCTATTTATTTTAAAGGAATAATTATTGAGAAAACATATTCTAGGGATGTTCTATTCCTTTATATTTAAACTTATAATAAAGAGAATGTATATTTCTGCATGTGTATTAACCTAGTTAATTTTGGTTTAAATAAAAATTTCCTCTCAATACATTATCTCCAGCTCATGGAATGATTACTGAAGAGATAAGATTGAGAAAGAAATGAAGCCCAACTCTCTCACTGCTTGAAAATGGACAAGTCACCAATTGTCTCTGACCTAATGATGTATCTTTTTTTCAAATATGAATAAATAAACATAACTCATGGCGCCTATGAAAAATAAAATTTATCATATGGAAGTAGGCCTTAAAGACATGATCATGTCCAAAATTTTTCTTTCATTCCACTTAATCGACCATGAAAACAATCATATTCTAGACAAGACTAAGAGATATTGTGAATGTGCAGGGTTATAATATAGAGCTCTCACCAGAGATGTTGAAATAGTCATTAGTATATATTTTTTAATATTCTCCAGAGTGTTTCTAATTGAAATAGTTTTGAGCATTACTTGCGTGAAAACTCTCCTTGCTAATGATGGCCCTTGTTCAGCAAAGGACTTTAAGTATACCAGTCTCTGACAACAGGCTCTGTGGTAGACACACCCTAATTTCTAATGAAACCTTAATATGTTAGGGTACCCACTACATGTTTAGGTAAAATTACAAACCTTTTAGGAATTCTTTCATTTAAAGGTAATGAATGAACTTTAAAGGGGAAATATTGAATGAGCTTTGCAAGAATGTGTTTTAAAAGGGAGTTTCTCAACATCATTGCCTAGGTAGCATTTTGTCTTCCTCACACTTTTTGCTCTTAGTATAGATAGGAATCTGGAGACACAGCAGCCTTCTTATAAACATGAACCCTAAACATTAAGAAGAAAGATCTCTATTCTGAGAATGACAGATAAGTGTTGGAAATAACATGCATTATCTCTCTACTAGCTTCTTTGTATAGTAAAAATAATGGTCCCTTCAAGGTCTGTATATATAAAAACATACCAACTTTTTAATTATAACTGTGTTATAATGTTTAATACATGATAGAAATATTTATACAATGTTATTTTTAAATATTCTTTATCTAACTCAAATTTTATATGTCACTTCACACATTCCATATTCTAGTTTGAATACTTGCAAACACACACAGGCTGAGGGGTATTAAATGAGTATTACATCGAATTAATACAAAAAGTTGAGGAGTATTTATTTTTTTCATATTTCAAATTAATCCATGTGGAGTTTACATTCCTCATATTATTTATGATATTCCTTTTTTATCAAAAATAATATATATGTGAAGGATATCTCACATTATTAATATTGTTCATATGAATTTATTGATATAAGATACAGATATATTTTATGCGAATTTTAAATTTCATTTTGTAATCTTTCATGTTTAATATACAGATATAAAATCTATTTTTAATTTAATCAATTAAAATTGTTTCATATTTTTCTATTTTTTATACATGTAACCAAGATGGAAGCTTCCTGCTAAGCACAATTGTTATTTAATTCATGATTTGCCAGTTATAAATTGTTTTTGAGTTAAAGTTCTCATTTTAAAAGAATAAATAATCAAACATAATTCATAATTTTTATGAATATAAAAAATTATATAAAAGCTTGTCCTAAATAAAATGCTAGAAGATGAAATGGATTATTAGTTTTCCATTTTAGTTATGGATGACATAGAATTTGGGAATGCAAGTGATTTACCTAAGATCACCTAACATTAGAACTTTGAATTTTAAGATCCCTTACTTTCTAATCTCCATTATTTTTCTTCCATTCATCTTAAATGACAAAGTACATAATCACATACTAGATTGAGCATGGGCTATTGTGCATGTACAGAATTGTAATATAGACCTCTCTTACAGAGTGGTTGATTTAAAGAGACTTAGCTGGGGCTCCATCATTATTATATTTTTAATTCTCTCCATGTTTTTATTAATTTAAATGTATGGTTAAATTATTTTGCTTTCAAAATTATCATTGTTAATAAAGACACTTGTTCAGGAAAGGACATAAAGTATACTTGTCTCTAAGAATTGTCTCTATGGCAGAAATATTCTCATTAAAATTGAGTTTTAATATTTTTAGGTAAGCACCACTATGTGAAGCTAAACTACTATACTCTTAGGATTTCTTTCCATTAAGAGTGACTAATGAGATGTAACTGGGAGATATTGGAGGAGATTTTCCAGAAACTGTTTTATAATTGCCTATCCAATATTTCATCCTGCTCTATTTACATATCATTTTTTAAATATATTTTTTTAAATTTTTAAAGATATTTTGATTATATAAATGTTACATGAAAAATATATGGGATTCCCATATGCCCTGCTTCCAACCCCTGCCACATTTTCCCACATAAACAACATCTTTCATTAGTGTGATACATTTATTATAATTGATGAAAATATTTTGTAGCATTGCCATTAAGCATGGTTTACAGTTTACATTGAAGTTTACACTCTCTCCTGCACAATTTTGTAAGTTATATCAAGATAGACAATGGCCAGAATCTGGCATTTTAATGCTTTTCAGGACAATTCCCTACTCCAAAAATGTCTCCATATTATACCTGTTTTTCCCACTCCTCCCCTCAGTATATTCAGTGGTCATTGACTCCACATCAATGATATAATTTCTTCCATTGCTAGAATCACAATAAGTCTAACTAGAATACCATTAAGTCTATTCTTGTCCATCATTCATTCCCCAAGCTGAGGATTCTGGAATATTGATGGCCCACTCCACCTCTAATTGAGAGGGGGCTTTGATCCCATGGTACAGATGGATGGGACTATCTTGCTTGAAGTTGCAGACTCCCTCTGTTCCTTTGGGTGGTCATTGTCCAAAGTCATCTCCTTGTTGGTTTTCATGGGTGAATCCAATGAGCTAGAGAGTAGATTTGACAACTCTATTGAGATTCAAAGCTCAGCTGGCAAAAGGACAGCCCAAAGATTTAAGTGTCTTGCACATAAACCTATCAAATCTAACTATAGGTTAACAGAAGAGGCAGAAAATTCATGTGTAGGGAAACCACAACTGAGTCCAACTCTGTCACACTGGGGAGCAAAAATTTCCCAAGTAGGGCCCACTGACAGGGCACCAAACGCCTGAGCTGTTGGCCCTGCCTATAGTGCCTGGATATCTCTGCTATTTCAGGCAATATTTCTTTGGCAGTCAATGTGATCCGGCTGAGATGTGCACAAGCATAACCTCTGGAATCACCTCCTGACTCATTTTGAAGTCTCATAGTCATATAAAATCATTTGTCTTTCCTCTTTTTCCCTTTTGGCCAATGTGTTTTTCCTGTTTATTGCTATTTGGTGATTGGTGATAATCCCTTGTTAACAGAGAGGCACATCCCCAGGAATCATGTCCCATGCTGAAGGGTAGGTAATGAATTTATGTGCTAACTTTGGCTTACAGAAGGCCATATTTGACCAACAAGGAGAATATCAGGAGTAATACCTAGGCACCCCATTACAAAAAGCTAAGTTTCAATTTCAAAAGTAAAGTTTCTGCAAATATTCTCACTGTACTGATTTTGTGATAATCAGGGTAGGCTAAACATTCGCTATATTAGAAACCATGCATGTGTCCCCAGACCTAGTTTTTCTCCCTAGGTCTGGTTTTTAGAATGTTGGTGATAAACTAAGCCTGATTTATTATATGGTCATCCTGTATGGGAAAAGAACTCTAACTTTGGGTATATTTGGTCAACCGTAAGAGATATAGCAGGGGGATGGATGTGGCTTGGGTGGTTGGGCATCCATCTCCTTTATGGAGGAACCTGGGTTCGATCCACATCATCTCCCAGTAAAATTAAAAAAAGAAAAATATAGAATGCGTCACCAGGCCCCATATGCAGGTGAGCCGCCAGGTCCCATGAGCAGGTGAGTCACAGGCTCCTTGAGCAGGTGAACAACCAGGCCCATGGTGATCTGCCAGACCCTGTGCATTGGTTAACCACCAGGCCCTGTGAGCAGGTGAGCCGCCAGGCCCCATGTGTGGGTGAGCAACCAGGCCCCATGTGTGGGTGCACCGCCAGGCCACATGAGCAGGTGAGCCACCAGGCACTGTGTGAACCATCAAGTTCCATGCATGGGAGAGCTGCCAGGCCCCAGGTGAGCCAACAGACCCCAGGTGAGCCATCTTGCCCCATGCGTGGGTAAGCCACCAGGCCTCGTGATCAGGTGAGTCGCCAGGCCCTGGGAGAGCTGCCAGGCCCCACAAGTGGGTGAGCTGCCAAACCACCAGACACTGGGTGATCCTCCAGGCCCTGTGCACAGGTGATCCACCAGGCCCCAGGATTGGGTGAGCCACCAGGCCCCAGGTGAGCTGCCAGTCCCCATGCACCATGTAGGAAGATGATGACATAATAGAAAAGTGACACAAGAGAGAGCCAAGACAAGGCACACTGAAAAACCAGGAACTAAGGTGGTGCAGGCACTAGGATGCCTCTCTCCCACATCAGAGTTTCCAAAGATTGAATCCCAGTGAACACACGAGGAGAAGGATGAGAAGAGAGGGCAGGAAACAGACACAGAGAGTTGCTTAACAAATGGACACAGAAACAGCAAAAACAAAGGGGTGGGGTGAAAATGGATAAAAGTAAATAAATAAATAAATAAATAAATCCTTAAAAAATGGATAGGGAATGAAGATGTGGACTATAGTTAGTAGTATACTTTGGCGATGGTCTTTCATGATTTGTTAGCAGATGTTTCACAACAATGTGGGGTGCTTGTGTGGGGTGATATGTGGGAGCCCTGAGTGATGCTATGTATGTTTGTTTTGTAGGTTCAAGATATGTACTGAACACATATGGTTTATGTATGTTCATGTATGAATGATATACTTCAATAAATCGTTTTTTAAAACAGTAAAGTTTCATTATTACAATCATTGTACCAGTTTGATATTGTTTATAGAATTCCAAAAATAGATATTGGATTATGTTTGTAAAGCTGTCTATTCCTCTGCGTATATTAGATTATATTGGCCTCAGAGGTTTCACTTTTACTTGAGTTAATAATGATTAAAACTTTGTTTCGGCCACATCAGTAGGATGTTGCATTCTTGCCCCCTTGGTGGGTGGGGACTTGCAGAGAAACTGACACAGTAGAGGAGTTAGAATTTTGATATTGGAGTACTGGAAGAACACAGGAGTAGAGACAACTCCATAGACATGAAAGAAGCCTGGGGAAGAGAGATGAATTATTCACCTGATAATTTGCATTTGGGGAGACCAGAGGCCTCAGCAGCTGAGACTAAGGAGAAATGAATCCCAGAAGAGAGAAAAGACATGTCCCAGCCTACAGCTGATATTGGAAGAAGCTGGGACTACAGAGCCTTCAGAAGAAGAGGGAGGCTGAACCCTTGCAGATATCAGCAGCCATCTTGCTCCAACATGTGTCAATAGACTTTGGTGAGAGAAGAAACTTAGGCTTTATGGTGTGGTAACTGTAAACTTCTACCACAAATATCCCTTTGTAAAATCATCCGCACCCTTTTGGCTGGCTAATACACAATTAGGTACCAGGAGTTGGGTAGTGCTTTTGCAATTATCAAAATGCTGGAACAGTTTTATAAGTTGTATATTTTGGAGGAATTGTGATATGTTTGATAGAATATGTGTAGAGGGCTCTGAAGAGACCTTTCATGATGCCTTAGAAGTAAACGATGAAATTTTTATTGGAAACTGGAGAAAAGGCATTTGCTGCTTTAAAGTTGCAGAGAACTTAGCAAGATTGACTCCAGATGCTTTATGGAAGGCTGAATTTGAAAACAGTGAACCTAGACATTTAATTGAAGAACTTTCCAAAGTAAACTCAGAGAATGCAGATTAGCGTCTCCTTGCAGATTATAGTAAAATATTACGTGAGAGAGATAAGCTGAAGACTGATTTGTTGGACAAAAAGGAAACAGAAATTGATTTCAGAAATTCCAAGCCTCTGGAAATCAAGCACCCAGATGATAGCACCCCATTTGAGGACTTAACTTAACTTGGAATGTTTAAATCAGGATTGAAGATGCAGTTATCTAGGAAAGACATGTGGAAAGTCTTACTGTTTGATGCTTGGATACTTGCTTCTTGCATGCTAAACTAACAAGCTTTTTGAGAGAGCTGTATGAACAAAGTCACTGTCAGCCTGGAATAAAAGGGACATGGAAGGGAGAGATTGAAGGAGAAACAGCTTTAAGAGGAAAGCCACAGAAGCTGAGATCTGGAATTAAGATGTTTCCTCACATCTAGAGAAAAACCCCACCCGTGTGCACAAAGAGGTTAAGTTTGCCACAGCAGTTGAAGAGAGTGGATGTTCCTGCCTGAAATTTAGGGAGAGTTTTGCCCATGGTACAGAGAGGTTGGAACACTTTCCCCAAGGATTAGGGAGGTTATGTTCACCACCCCATTGTTCTGAGAGGGGTGGACCTAACCCCCATGGATTAGTGAAGGCCAGCTCACCAACTTTTTGTTCTGAGAGGACTGGACCTGTATGCCAAAGGTTAAGGAAGACATTGTCTTCACTTCACTGCACTGAATAAAGTGTGGGAATTACACCAGCACTCTTGGAGGGTGTGACCTGGAGCTTGTTCACCACCTAGACGCTTGATGAGGATGGAACCAAGAAAATGGCCTTTGAGAAAGCCTGTGGAAAGGCTTTCCCAAAGTGAAAACAGAAGAGGCCATATATGAGAATGACTCTCAGACATTGAAATTGAATGGAGTATGCTCTGCAGGTTTACTGAACCGTTGAGGACCCATAACTCATGTTTCCCTCCCAATTTGTCCTTATGGTAATGAAAATGTTTATCCCTTGTCTGTTCTTTAGTATATTGTAAGCAGATAAATGGTTTTGTAAGTTTCAGAGGTTTGCAGCTAGATGAGACTTCACCTCAACACAAACTGTATTTCTTTAAATGGATTGTGATATGATTCTGTATTTAGCATTTTATTGATTTAATTTTTTTTAAGTATTGTAATGTCCTTTATGGAATTCAGAGGATGAAGTGTAGCAGGTTAATTTTGTTTATAAATTCCAAAAATAGATATTTGATTATGTTTGTCAGCTGGGCTGTTTCTCTGGGCATATTAGATTATATTGGATTCAGAGACTTCACTTTTATTTGAGTAAATAATGATTAAGGCTTTGATTGAGCCACATCAGTAGGATGTTGCATCCCCAACCATTTGGTGGGTGAGGACTCACACAGAAAGTGACACACTAGAGATTTAGTTAAAGTTTTGATATTGGAGCCCTGGGAAGAAAATACATAGTAGAAGAACACAGGAATAGAGATGGTTCCATAGACATAGCATAGGCCCAAGAAAAGTGATGAACTATTCACCTGATAGTTTGCAGCTGTAGAGACCAGAGCTCTCAGTAGCTGAGGCAAAAGAGAAATGAACCCCGGGAGAGAGAAAATACTAACCTCACACTACAATTGATATTGGAAGTAGCCGGGACCTCAGAGACTTCAGAGGAAGAGGGAGTTTGAACCCTTGCAGATGTTGGCAGCCATCTTGCTCCAACACATGGCAACATTACTTTGTTGAGGGAAGTAATAGGCTTTATGGCCTGGTAACTGTAATCTTCTACCTCAAATAAATACCCTTTATAAAAGCCAACAGGTTTCTGATATTTTGCATCAGCACCCCTTTGGCTGATTAATACAGTCATCAATATCAAGGGCACATGAATGGAGCAACCTCCTTCATTAGTCACTATCCCTGAATTTGGGGGATTATTCCCATCCTAAATGAGATTGTGGTAGAGCTCCCCAAAATGGGGATTCAATATTCTTTTGGTTATTGTGTGAAACTCTACCCACCATGACAGTGCCCCATAAATACATGAACACATTTATATGTCTTATAGGTATGCCCCAGGTGAACCTCCTCCCATTCATCCCCAATCACTGATACTCCACACCAATGATCCTCCCCTGCCACAGTGGTAACACTTCTGTGATTGAAAATGTCTTCAAAATTGAAGCTAAGAAAATAAACAAATACAGATAATAAGAAAATGAAATAATAATGATAGTTTTACAAATAATAAATTACAAAAAAATTAAAAATTGGGATAATCAAAAATAATTTAAAAAACATAAAAGTTTTTTGACATTATAACTTCCATCATTGTTAGATCTGTTATCTTGTACATACAGTGACATTTTCTTATGTTTATTCCCCCAGTTTATTTTTTTTTCCTTTTTGTCTTCAAAGAAGCTTTAAATTACAAAAGAGTCTTATACAGAATACAGGGGATTTTGATAAATTTCTTGAAATTACCCTGAAGTAATAGATATGCGGTTGAAAGAATTATGTTAGAAATAGCAAGTAGGCATTGATACATTAAGTGCATTACCTCTGTATTAACTACTTGTTATAATAAAAATTATATTGCCTTCAAATCTATATGTGCACCAGTACTACAATTTTAAATGATTAAAGTTTTACCACGTTTTGATATCTCAAAAACTAATATGCATATTTTATTATTTTTAAATATAATTGAGTATTAGATTATACATAAATGTATACATCCTGAACTCAAGTTGTGGATACATGCTCACACACACATGTACATACACATAAACTGATGGGAATTAATGGATATTACATTGAATAATGAGACAATTTTAGGAGAATATATTTTTTTCTATTTTTAATCTAATTCGTGGACAGTTTACATTGCTCCAATATCTTTTGACTTATTTCAGTTTTTTCAAAAAATTAATGTATATGTTCTAAGGAGTGGTTTGTACCATTTATATTATTCCTAAGAATTTACTGATTTTGGTGGAGATATATTTGATGTCACCTTTAAATTTCATTCTCTAAATATTTAATCCTGAATTTATAATTTCAAATGCATATACTCATAATCACCTATTTACATTTAACTACAGTATTCCTGCTGGAGAAAAGAATGGATACTGAATGTAAGAGGACAAGAGGGGAGCTTCTCATGTGCTCTGACTATGCTATTACTTGCAAACAAACATGTTCATTGTGTGAGAGTTCAATGTAAAAATCATGGACTTTCTTTCTGTATAAACTTTGTGAATCACTGTGATAGTTTAGTTCTTGTGCCAGCTAGACCAGGTTATGGTGTGCAATTGTTTGGTCAATCAAGCCCTGGCTGATTGTTTTTGTGAAGATATTTCATGGAATTATGCTATCAGTAAGCGGTTGCAACTATGGGTGACTATATGTACAATCAACTAAAGAAATTGTCTTCAACAATGAGAGAAGTCTCATCCAATCAGTTAAAAGCTTTAAAAAGAAAAGTGATGATTACTGCAATCAGGAGAGAAAATTTCCAGCTCTACTTTAGCCTACGAGCATCTTTTGTGGAATTCATTGCAAACCCTCATCAGGGTTTAAAACTTGTGGCCTGCCCTCAGAAATTTGTAATTACCCATCCCCATATTCACTTGAGACAGTTCTTACAAAAATCAGCTAATATGTACAGATATATCCTTCCATTGGTTTCCCTAGAGAATCCAGACTAATACAATCTGTCTTTAAACAAATGTTTAATTAAAAACATGTCAACTATTTAACTGTAAACATCAAACTTTAAAGATGAACTCTGCTAACATAGAGATGAATAGAGGTAAAAAAAAAAACTGGGAAAAAGGAAAAATGTTAATTCCATCAATACAAGGTCAAAATATACATTTTGAAACAGACCAAATATTATTTAAAAAGCAAACAATTGAACTAGTCATTGGGCATGAAATACTTATCTTGGAAGTTTGATGGGGTCTCCATATATATATTGGGGAAGAATGTGGAAAAATTTTTAAATGCAATTATTTTGTAAATTTCTCTGTGTAAGTCTTGTATGTACTTAAAATATAAATTCATTTTTTTATTTTTCCTCCTTGATACTTAGCATTAGATGAGTCTGAAAACTTATATCAATGAGCAGCTTTTATGGAAAAAAATATATGGCTTGATCATATAAGGAATTTCACATAAAAGAAACAGTGCCAAAATGCTATGTTATTTTAGAACCATTAAATTGTCATATAGTAGCATGCCATAACAAATGTGAATGATAGAAAAGGTGACAGTAAACATAATACAATTAATCTTTTTGGAAAAGTTAAATGTTGTAACCATTACACAAGGTAATTGATATTTTTCTGTAAACCATGCAATTTGTGCTAATCTATGAACCCATAGTTCCAATCATAGGTAAATACAAAATCCAAACTCTTGTACATGGGAAATGGGATTTTTTCAACAATATCCATAAGGTTACAACATATAACAGCAGATAACTTGAAACAGCCGAAATATTGTTGATAAATAATGGATATGTGTAAATTCCTTTGGTCTATAATCATTGAAAAGAATGTTATTAAAGAAAAAACTGAAATGAGGCCACAGTTACTTGCAACTATATCAATATAATGTAATGTAGAGGGAAAAAATTCAATTTTGTTCCTGTTGGTGATGAATTTACTCTGAATGTAACAAAAAACTAAATGAAGATATTCATCTACAAATAGACACAATTTATCTTGATCTAAGAATGAATTTTCCTATAGGCTTTTAGTAATTGTTTCTTTTTTTTCTGTAAAATGGATACATAGAACTTGCCAATGAAACTCTAAAATATTTCTCATTTATTTTATTCTCTTTTCTAATAATATTCTTCACTCTCACCCAGAAAAATGATTACTGTGCATTGACATAATAGCTTATATCCAACTATAAATGCAACAGCGCATATTTTAGCAATCCATTGTATTAAATACCATCAGCCATTTGCTACCACTACACTCTTATTAAGTGCTGACTGGAATATAAAACAGAAGCAATTCAGAAATATATTTTGGATGTTTCAATTAAATTTATATATATGCTAAACTTAACTATGGCCAAGCAAGTGATCTTTGGATATATACCAAAAGTATCTAGCTTTATGGGCATACGCAAAATTTTTTAAGATTATTGGTGTTTTGTTCATAACTATAAATGTCCAAAATGAAATAAAGAGGGAAGGAAGGAAGGAAAGGAGGGAGGGAGGAAGGAAGGAAGGAAAAGGAAAGAATTAGAGTAATAAAAAAGAACAAGAATCTAGAAAGGATGAAAAGGAATCATATAGATGGATGTACACTGATCAACTAACCAGCTCATTCATTTTATAGGTGACTTTGATTTTGTGTGTTTGGATACATTGTATTTCTTGCACATTGTATTCCAGGATGTTAAAAGAGCATTAAAGAATAATTGTTAGTATATGGGGACATAGATTTTGCCACATATAAAAGCTGAAATCACATCATATTTTTTATTTTCTGTTGAAAATCAAACTGGTTTAAATAGCAATACTTTATTTTGGAAAAGAGGAGGAATGAAGGTATTTATCAATGTATTTTTTGAGTAAGTATTTCTATGGGTGCATACCTTTCCAAGAAGTAGACTACTCAAGCCTTTGTTTGTTGAACAATCTAATCAAAAAAGGGTTCCTAAAGCCACATTTGAACAAGTTTCAATATGTAAAAATTTTCTCATGGCCTACAAAATCTTCTTATTGCAGGATTTAGATAGAATTGGTTCAGAAGAGTTGGGATAAAGGTATAGAAGTCTGCCACTTTTTCCTGTTCACTGGTGCATTAGAATCTTGACCTCAAAGATTTGGACAGAATTGTCACATAGAATAGATTTGCCACAATCAGGTGACAGACACAATTGGAGATAAATTCTGCCTGTCCTTTACTGGAGCACATCTAGAATTTCACAGTGAAAACATGGACATAGAAAGCTACAATGGTCATGAATATTTCCAAAGTATAATAAAGCCATTGAAAAAGATGTATATTTATGTTGAGAAAAGTCAAGACACAACAATGGCAATAGAGTTGGACAATCACAGGTAAAATGACTAATTAACTGGGAGCAACAGAATAGAAGAGGAAATAAATATAAAGTGTACATTATAGAGGTGACGTAGAGGGCATCCAAAATAACAGAGTAGGGAATGGGAGGCTGCACTCCTCTTCCAGATACTGCAGTAAGGTAATCAAGCCAGCCTGGCAGAAGGCAAGCTGTGGGACAGTGGGGGTGATGCGTGATGGTTGCCAGAGAGGGGGACCCAGACAGTGGAGGGAGAGGGAAATTGTGAGAGATAGGGCAGTCATCTTAATCAGAGGGAGAAGGAAGCCAGGAAAGTGATTTGCTTAGCTGGTCCTCACAGTGAGATGAGACAATAGGGTACCAGGTATGCATGTTGGTGCTCAGAATGCACACAAGGAGGGGCACTGCAGGGCAATCAAGTGCCTGGACTGATGCTCAGCTGTCTCATGGTGAAAAGGGAGCTTGGGGTAAATGATCAAGTGCAGAGACCAGTACCCAGCTGGCCTTGGGGAGAGGAGACCATTGGTGCAAATGGGTGTGCTGCTGGTGCTCTTGAAAGAAGGGAAATCACTGGGTTAAAGGAATACTGGTTGTCACCCAGCTCAGGGGGAGAGTGGTGTGGAGGGTGAGATAAGGCATATGTAGTGGCTCTCATCTGGTTCCCAGGAAGAGTAAATACACAGGCTGACACTGCAGTGTCTCCAGTGAGAGAGGAGGGGTGATTTGATCAGGTAGGCTGACATGCACTCACCCAGTCTTGGGAGAAAGAGGAAATGGGGTAGGGTGAAGGGGTGAGATGACAGGTGATCAATTGGCACAGGTGAGAAGGGAGATGTCAGAGTCTGCCAGTGAGCTGAGAGGTGCCCAACCAGCCTAGGGGAGATAGGATTTGGGAGAGACAATTTGTAAGCTGTCAGGCACCCAAAAAGGCCAGGAGAGAAGGGAAATGAGGAGAGAAAATAAGCAGATTTTCAGAAACTTCCATGATTCCTGGGGAAGGGGATACATGAGACAAACAGCTTCAAGACGGGACATCTAGACTGAGTTTTATTTTTTCTCTACATGTGAGTAGCTTATGCAGAGTGTGGGCCATGGGGGTGATTGATTGGTGAACACAAGCAGCCTGACTATTGCTGATGGCCTGAGAGGGAGATCTGTGCTTTTTTTCCCCTTTCCTCTTATTTCCTTCCTGTTTTCTTCTTTTATTTTCCCTCTTCTTTTTCTTTTCTTTCTTTCTGCCTTCTCTTGTTTTGTCTTCATTCTTAACGTCTATTCTCATCTCCTTGAAATTTCATTTTTTCCTATTTCTTTTTTTCAACTATTTAATTTTTTTGCTTTTGTTTTTTATGATTTTTTCACTCATTACTCATGCTCATTGCAACAAGCCCTTTACTTGGTAACACAGGCAACGTGTTGGATATCTATGATGAACTTTTGATGGCACTACATGCACTC
>JAQZBX010080900.1:0-13754 GCA_029593785.1 Cabassous unicinctus | reverse complement strand
GGTGGTTAGGCATTGGTGGTTGCTGTTGCTAGGGAGGAGGGCAGAAAACTTTAGGCGCGAACTTCTCTTAACTTCCGAGAAGAAGGCTAGCTGTTCTTTGTTTCAGCTTTAGCGGCCATGTAAAAGGGGGTTGGGAGGGGGTGTTAGGGCTGATAAGGTGCCGGAAGAGTAAAAGGGAGTAGGAGCAGGAAAGATGTTTTTCCATATCCTACAACAGTATATAAAATGCTCAAATGTTCACGGGCATTGTCACAGTGGATGGAGACTCACAAAATATCCCAGAGAATATTGAATTCCCTTCCTGGAGAGCTCTGCCACATTCTCTGAGGGATCAGCAACAGTCCCCCAAGTGCAGGGGCAATGACTGGTGAAGGACGATGATCTACTCATGGGCCCTTGATATTGATGTCTATGCTTATGAGCCTTTGATCTTGAAATTGAAACTTAACCTATTTTTGTAGGGTGCATACGAGTTGCCTCCTGAGAGCTTCCTTGTTGATCAAATGTGGCCACTCTCTATGCCAAACTCAGCATATAAGTACATTACCTTCCCCCAGTGTGGGACATGACTCCTAAGGATAAGCCTCCCTGGCACCAAGGGATTACTACCAAGCACCAACTAGCAATGCAACTGGAAAAAGACCTCAAATTAAACACAGTAAAGGTAAAGACAAAAGAGTTTATATGGCTAAGAGACTCCAAAGTGAGTTGGGAGGTCATCCCAGAAGTAACAGTTATGCATACATCAGCAGGATCTTATAGACTTCCAAAGTGGATACTACCCCAAATAGTGGGGCTCCTGAGAGCTCTGGAGACACCTAGTTCCTATGGTCAGGGCAGATATCTCTGGAGTTTGTGCCTTGCCAGTGGGCCCTACTTTGGGGTTTGTGCTCCTGAGAGGGACAGAATTTGACTCAATTATGTCTTCGCTACACATGACTCATCTTTCCCTTCTGATTAAACCTATAATTGGTGCTGGAGATTGTAGGTGTATGTCTAAGAGACACAAGTCTTTGTCTTTCCATGTGCCAACTGGCCCAAGAAATTAAGCAGAGTTATAACACCTACTCTACAGGTCATTGAACTCACCCAGGAAAACTAACAGGGAGATGATGATGGACAACGACCATCACAAAGAACAGACAGAGACTTCAACTACAAGAAAGATAGTCCTATCCATCCTCCCTATGGGATATAAGCCGCCTCTCAATTAGAGGCAGAGTGGACATCACCATCCCAGAATCCTCAGATTGGGGAAAGAACTATGGATTAGAGTGGACTTACTGGTATTCTACTGTAGACATATTGGATTCTAGTAATGGAAGAAATTAAACCATCGATGTGGAGCCCATGGCCACTGGAGGGCAGCAAAAGGGAGAAACAGTTGCAATAAGGGGGGTTTTCTGGGACATGGGAATCATTCTGAATGACACTGCAATGACAGATATAGGCCATTTTATGTCATCACATAACATGCAGGACTGTGTGGGAGAGAGTGTACACTAAAATGTGAACTATGGTCCATGCTTAATGGCAAAGCCCCAGGATGTGTTTATCAATTGCATTGAAAGTGCTGCACTAATGAAGGACGTTTATGTTGGAGGGTGTGGATAGTGTGGGGAGTGGGATATAAAGAATCCCTATAGTTTTTATGTAACATTTTTGTAAACTAAGTAACATTTAAAAAATAAAAATAATATTTTTAAAAAATAAAAATACTAAAGGAGTGCTGCATGTTGAAAGGAAAAAACAGGAGAGAATGGGAGAAAAGTGTAAGAAAAATTATAAAAAAAACCAAAAAGTAATAAAAGCAATATATTGCATGCATAAACACAAGAAAATATGGCTAATGTATATAATTAGTTAACAGTAATAACACTGAATGTTAATGGATCACACTCACCAGGCAAGAGGCACAGATTGGTAGAAAGGATAAGTAAGTATGACTCATCTATATGATGTCTACAAGACACCCACTTAGACCCAGGGATTCAAGGCGGCTGAAAGTGGATGGCTGGAAAACAATTTTACAAGCAAACAAGCCAAAAAAGGGCAGGGGAAGATATACTAATATCGGACAAAATAGATTTTGAATGGAAACTGTTTTAAGGAGCAAATATGGACACTATATATTAGTAAAATGGGTAATTTTTTAAGAAGAGAGAACATTCATAGACATTTATGAACCTAACCGGAGCACCTCAAAATGCATGAGGAAAATGCTGGAATGGCTAATTATATTGGCAAACTTTAATATGCCATTATCACCATTAGACAGAAGATATCGACAGAAAATCAATAAAGAAACAAAGACTTTGAATAATACATTAGAGAATCTGGGTCTAATAGATATATACAGAACACTACACCAAATACAGCAGGATATACTTACTTCTCAAACGCACATGAATCATTCTCCAAGATAGACCACATGGTAGAAAACAGAACAATGATCAATGAATTCAGAAAGATTGACAACAATGGCTGAAGCTGGAAAGCAGTAAGAGCCAGAAAACCAGATTAGGCACAAAGATGTGGAAGTTAAAAAACACACTCTTAGACAAACAGTGGGTCAAGGAGGAATTTACAAAATAAATCAGTAAATACTTTGAAATGACTGAAAATGACAACACAACATATCAAAACCTATTATATGCTGCAAAATCAGTACTGAGAGGGAAATTCATAGCCATAAATGCCTATATCAAAAAACAAGAAAGAGCTAAAATCGAACTATTAACTGAACACCTACAGGAATTAGAAAAAGAAAAACAAAATAATCTCAAAGGAAGTAGAAGGAAGGAAATAACGAAGATTAGGGCAGACCTAGATTAAATAGAAAATAAAAAAGCACTAGAAAAAATTAAACCAAAAGGTGGTTCTTTGAAAAGATCAATAAAATTGACAAAATTTAGGTATACTAACAAAGAAAAAAGAAAAGATGCAAATACACAAAATATGAAATGAGGAAGTAGATATCACCATTAACCTCACAGAAATAAAGAGAATAAAACAGGATACTTTGAAAAATTATATGCCAACAAGAATGATAATTTAGAGGAAATGGACATATTCCTAGAAACACAGAAGCAGCCTACACTGACAAAAGAAGAAATTGATGAACTCCAGAGATGAATCACAAGGAATGAGATTGAATTTGTCTTCAAAAACCTCCCAACAAAGAAGAACCCGGGGCGAGATGGCTTTACAAGTGAATTCTACCAAACATTCCAGAAAGAACTAACACCAATCCTGCTTAAACTCTTCCAAAAAATAGAGGTAGAAGGAACATTGCCTAACTCATTCTATGATGCCAACATTACCCTAATACCAAAGCCAAACAAAGATGCCACAAAAAAGCAAAGTTACAGACCAACCCCTCTAATGAACCTAGATATCAAAATCCTCAACAAAATCCTTGCTAATCACATTCAACAACAAATCAAATGAATGATAGAACATGACCAAGTGGGTTTCATCCTGGGTATGCAAGGATGGTTCAACATAAGAAAAGCAATCAATGTAATACACCACATAAACAGAATGAAAGAAAAATCATGTGATCATCTTTATAGATGCAGAAAAAGCATTCGACAAAATACAGCACACTTTCCTGACAAAAACAGTGCAAAGGATAGGAACAGAAGGAAACTAACTCAACTTGATAAAGGTTATATATGAAAAACAAACAGCTAGCATCATATTAAATATTGAAATCCTAAAAGCTTTCTCTTTTAGATCGGAGACAAGACAAGCATGCCCACTATCATTGCTCTTACTTACCATTGAGTTAGAAGTACTTCCTTGAGTACTTAAGCAAGAAAGAGATATAAAAGGCATCCAAATTGGAAAGGAAGAAGTCAAAATTATATGATTTGCAGACAACATGATCCTATACATAGAAAAACCTGAGAAATGGACAACAAAGTTTCTAGAGCTAATATATAAGTTAAGTCGCAGGTTATAAGATCAATGCTAGAAAAAATCAGTAGCATTTCTGTACACCAGTAATGGGCCATCTGAGGAGGAAATCAAGAAAAAATTACCATTTACATAGCAACTAAAGAATCAAATACTTAGGAATAAATTTAACTAAAGATGTAAATGACGTATATACAAAAACAAAACTACACAAAACTGTTAAAGGAAATTAAAGAAGACGAATAAATGGAAGAATATTCCCTGTTCATGGTTGGAAAGACAAAACCTCATTAAGATATCTATCCTACCCAAACTGATCTACAGATTTAATGTAATTCCAATAAAAATCAACACAGCAATTTTTACTGAATTGGAAAAAGTAACTATGAAATATATTTGGAAAGGCAAGTGGCCCTGAATAGCCAAAGACATATTGAAACAGAAAAATGAAATTAGCGGAACCACACTACCTGACTTTAAAATATACTACAAACCTACAGTGGTCAAAACAGCATGGTATTGGCATGTGGACAGACATACCAACCAATGGAAACAAACTGAAATTTCTGATATAGATCCTCACATATTCAGGCATATGATATTTCACAAGGCCAACAAACCCACAAACTAGGAGAAAATGGCCTCTTCAAAAAATGGTATGTTGAGAACTGGGTATCCATATTCAAAAGAATGAAGGAAGAACACCATCTTGCATCTTATGCAAAAATCAACTCAAGATGGATCAAAGATCTACATAAAAGAGCCAAGACCATAAAGACCTACGAAGATAATGTAGGTGAGTATCTACAGGACCGTGTAATATGAAATGGTTTCATGAACTTCACACCCAAACATGAACAGCAAAAGAAAAAAAAAACTGATAAATGGGATCTCCTTAAAAGTAAAAACTTTTGTACCTCAAAGGACGTTATCAAGAAAGTAAAAAGGCAGCCTACCCAATGGGAGAAAATATTTGGTAACCATCTATCTGATAGGAGCCTAATATCCAACATATATAAAGAAATCCTATATCTCAAAAATAAAAACACATACAACCCATATAAAAAATGGGGAAGTGATTTGAACAGACATTTCTCCAAAGAGGAAATACAAATGGCTAAAAGGCACATGAAAAGATTCTCAACATCACTAGCTATTAGGGAAATGCAAATCGAAACTACAATGAGATACCATCTTACACCTATTAGACTGGAGGCCATTAAAAAAAACAGAGGACTACAAGTGTTGGAGAGGATGTGGAGGAATGGGAAACCTCATCCATTGCTGGTGGGAATGTAGAATCACTCAAACATTGTGGAGGACAGTTTGCTGGTTCCTCAAAAAAGTAACTATAGATCTGTCATATTATCCAGCAATTCCACTACTGGGTATATACCAAGAAAAACTGAAAGCAAGGATATGAACAGTTATACACACACCAATGTTCATAATGACATTATTCACTACTGCCAAAAGTTGGAAACACCCCAAATGCCCATCAACAGATGAATGCATAAAGAAATGTGGTATATACATATAATGGAATATTACTCAGCTGTGAGAAGGAATAGAGTACTGACACACTGGATAACAAGGATTAATCTTCAAGACCTTATATTGAGTGAAGCAAGCCAGACATGAAGGACAAATATGATATGACTTCTAAGATATGAATTAAGCAAAATGAGCAGACTCACAGAGCTAGAGTCTGGAAGATAGGTTTACAGGAAATAGAAAGGGAGAAGTTTGTGAGCCAACATCCATATGGGAGAAATCTATGATAAGGAGGTAGTGAGTAGTTGTACAGTGAAGGGATATGACAGGGCTTTAACGACACTATTGGGCTGGGTGGTGCAAATTTGACAGGGAGTAACTTGGGGAGTGTGGGTTGGATGTTCCATGGAACTGGGGGGAGGGTTGGGAGGTACCAGGTGAGCACTGGGGTTTGTCAGGTATGTGTTAGAAAGTACAAAGTTGGGAAAGCTCTTATGGCAATATGACAAGGAAGGGTTACTGGTTTAGGATGTTAGGTGGGGGTGCATTTGGGAAAGGGTGCACCTGGGGCAGTCTTCTAGAGAATGTGCGAGTGATCACTTTATCATAGTTGTTGCATCAGTGGGTGGAGCCTCCCACAATGAGTGGGAAGGAGTTGGACTCCTATCCTGGGGAGGCCTGATATGTTCTCAAACAGAGGGGTGGGTGTCTCTTGAGAGCATGGGCAATTTCTAATAAGGGAGGACAGATCAGTGTGTCAAGCCCTCAGTGTTGATGTAAGTAACTATGAATCTTGGCCTTCAAGGAATGAAGGTGGTCGCCATGGGCTCCAAAAGGAGGGAGAAAGAGGAATAAAATAGATGGTAGAGGGGGTATTTAGGGGGCAATGGAAGTGTCCTGCATGATCTTGCAATGTTGCATACAAGCCATGTTAAATTTTATGAAAAATTTATAAATGTGTATGGTCTAAAATGTAAACCATAATGTAAACCATTGACTGTGGTTAGTAGCTATATTTCAATTTTTGTACATCAGTTGTAACAAATGTCCCATCCACACATTAAAAAGTTTTTAATATGGTAAGGAGACAAAGGTGGAGTATATGGAAGTACCCTATACTCTGTATGTGACTTTACTGTGACATAAAACTTCTTTGAAGACAAAATGAAAAAAAATAAAGGCACTGGGGAAGAAGTGGAAGAAAATGTCACTGTACATACAGCACAACAGATATTAGTGATGAAAGGCAAATAAAAAAAAATTTTTTTTTAACATTTTTCATTATTTTTTTATTACCCTAATTTTTTTATTTTAATTTAGTTTTAGTTTTTCTAAATTATTATGTATTTTATTTCTTATGTTTAGAACTGTCATTATTTCATTTTCCTGTTAATTTTTTTTAGTAATATTCTTGGCTTCATTTTTGAAGAAGTTTTCAACCACAGAAGGGTTACAACTTTGACAAGGGACGATCACTGGTGTGGGTAGTCAGTGATGGAAGATACATGGGAGAAAGTTCACTTGGGCATATATATAAAGTATATCAATATGTTCAAATGTTCATGGGGTACTGTAACAGTGGGTAGAGATTCACACAATAATCAAAAGAGTACTGAATTCCAATCCTGGGAGCTCTAATGGAACAGCAACAATCCCCCAAGTACAAGGGCAATGACTAGTGAAAAAGGATGGTCCATTGATGGGCCTTTGATATTGAAAACTATGCTTATGAGGCTTTGATCTTGAAATTGCAACCTAGCCTAGTGTTGCAAGGTACCTAAGAGTTACCTCCTGAGAGCCTCCATGTTGATCAAATGTGGCCTCACTCTAAGCCGAACTCAGCATATAAATGCATTACATTCCCCCCAGCATGGGACATGGCTCCCTACGATGAGACCCCCTGGCAAGGAAGGATTACTAACAAGCACCAAATAACAATGCAACTGGAAAAGGACCTTGACCAAAAGGCAGAAAATATAAAGACAAATGAGTTTACAAGCCTAAGAGACTTCAAAGTGAGTCAGGAGGTCATTCCAGAGGTTAAACTTATACATGTCTCAGCAGGATCTTGTTGACTGCAAAAGTAAATACTACCTCAAATACTGGGGCTCGTGAAGGCTCTGGAAACATCCAGACACTATAGTCGGGACAGAAAACACAGTAGTTTGATGCCTTGCCAGTGGGACCTTCTTTGGAATTTGTGCTCCTGAGTGTGACAGAGCTGGACTCAGTTGTGAATCTCTACACATGCTTCTTCTGTCCTTTCTATTTGAACCTATAATTGGTGCTGGGGTTTGTAGGTGTACACCAAAGAGGCTTGATATGATCCTACACCTCAAAAGCCCTAAGATATCGACATCAAAGCTTATAGAGCTTATAAACAAATTCAGTAAAGTGGCAGGTTATAGGATTAATGTGCAAAAATCCATAACATTTCTGTACACCAAAAATGAGCAATCTGAGAAGGAAATAAAGAAAAAAATCCCATTTACAATAGCATCTAAAAGAATCAAAGATGAAGGAATAAATTTAACTAAAGATCTAAATGAATTGTATGCAGAAAACTACACAACACTCTTAAAGAAAATCAAAGATGACCTTAATAAATGGAAGAATATTCCCAGTTTATGGATAGGAAGACTAAACATCATTAAGATGTCTATTTAGTGCAATCCCAATAAAAATCACCACAGCATTTTTTTATTGAATATGGAAAAGCTAACTATGAAATTTATTTGTAATGGTAAGAGACAATGAATACCTAGAGACACATTGAAAAAGAAAAATGAAATTTGGAGGTATCACACTACCTGACTTTAAAACATACTACAAAGCTACTTTGGTCAAAACTGCATGGTATTGACACAAGGATAGACATACTGACAAATGGAACCAAATTGAGAGTTCTGATATACAACCTTGCTTACACAGTCAGCTGATATTTTATAAGGCCTCCAAGCCCACTCAACTGGGAGAAAATGGCCTCTTCAACAAATGGTGCTTTGAAAACTGGATATCTATGTCCAAAAGAATGAAAGAGGAACATCATCTGACAACTTACACAAGAATTAATTCAAGATTGGCCAAAGATCTAAATAAAAGAGCCAAGACCATAAATATCTTGGGTGAAAACGTAGAGGAGCATCTACAGGATTTTGTAGTAGGAAATGATTTCATGAACTTTACACCCAACGCATGAGCAATGAAAGAATTAATACATAAATGGGAGCTCCTCAAAATTAAAACCATTTGTACCTCAAAGGAGTTTGTCAAGAAAGTGTAAAAACAGCCTACCCAATTGGAGGAAATATTTGGTAACAATATATCTGATAGAGGCCTAATATGCAGCATATATAAAGAAATCCTACACCTCAAAAATAAAGTAAAAAAACCTATTTTAAAAATGGGCAAGTGATTTGAAGAGACACTTCGCCAAAGAACATATACAAATGGCTAAAAAGCACATGAAAATATGTTCCACATCGCTAGGCATTATGGAAATGCAAATCAAAACTACAATGAGTTATCATTTTATACCCATTAGACTGGTGGCTATTTAAAAACAGAGGATACAAATGTTGGAGAGGATGTGGAGGAATGGGAACCCTAATCCACTGCTGGAGGGAATATAGAATGGTGCAGCCATTGTGGAGAAAAGTTCAGCAGTTTCTCCAAAAGCTAACTATTGAATTGCCATATGATCCAGCAATTCCACTATTGGGTATATACCCAGAAAATTTGAAAGCAAGGGCATGAACAGAAATATATGCACACCAATGTTCATAGTGGCATTATTTACTATTGCCAAAGGTTGGAATCAATCTAAATGCCCATCAACAGATGAATGGATGAGCAAATTGTGGTATATACATACAATGGAGTATTGCTCAGCTCTAAGAAGGAATGCAATATTAACACAGGGGATAAAAGGGTTGAATCTTGAAAACATTAAGTTGAGTGAAGCAATCCTGGCACTGAAGGACAAATATATGACCTCACTGATATGAATTAAGTAAATTTAGCAGGCCCACAAAGCTAGAGTCTCACAGATATGTTTAGAGGAGATAGAAAAGCAGTGGAAATTTGTGAACCAATGCCCATATTAGCAAAATCCATAAGATGGAAGTGTGTAGTTGTGCAGTGGAAGGGCACAACAGTGGTGCAGTGGTACATTTGGTTTGGGAAATGCTGTTTTGTCAGGGGGTTAGGGTAGGAAGGGTGGGTTGGAATGACTATGGAACTGGGGGGAAGTTTGGGGGAGTGAGCACGTGAACACTGGGGATTGGCTGGTATGTGGTTAAAACTACAATATTTAGAATGTTCTTTTGACAACATGGCAGGGGAGAGTTACTGGTTTAGGGTGTTGGATGTGGTGGGCATTCGAGACAAGGCACACATGGGGCAAGCTTCTAGGGAATGTGTAAGTGTTCATCTTGTCATAATGGATTTTATCAGTGGGCAGAGACCCACATAATGAGCAGGAAGATGATGGACTCCCATCCTGGGGAGTCCTGCTATGTTCTCAAATAGAGTGGCGGAAATCTCTTGAGAATGTAAGCAGTGCCTAATAGGGGAAGACAGAGCAGTATGTCAAGCTCTCAATGTTGTTGCAGGTAACTATGAATCTTGTTCTTCAAGGAGTGAAGCCTGTTGGTTGCCATGGGTCCCAAAATGAGGGGGAGGAAGGAATAGAATAGATGGAACTTGGGGCATTTTGGGGGTCATGGAAGTGTTCTACATGATCTCACAATGATGGATACAGGACATGTTAAATTTCATCAAAATTTATACAAGTATATGGTCCAAAATATAAAGTATAATGTAAACCATTGACCATGGTTGGTAGCTATGTTTCAATATTTTTACATCAATTTTGACAAATGTACTATCCACATATAAAATATTATTAATAAGTGAAAGGGGGAAAGGGGCAGGATGTTGGGTATATGTGAATCCCCTATATTCTATACATGACTTTTCTGTAACCCAAAACTTCTTTGAATGCAAAATGAAAAAAGTAAGACACCAGTGAAATAAATGGAAGACAATGTCACTATACATATATGACATCCGATCTTACAGTAATGAAAGACATATTGTCAAAAAGAAAATTAACTTTTAAAACATTTTTACACTATTTTTTATTATTCCAAATTTTTTTGTAACTATTTGTATTTTATTTCTTATTTTTAAAACTATCATTATTATTTCATTTTCTTATTAATTATATCTGGCTATTTCATTGGCTTCATTTTTGAAGAAGTTTTGGATCACAGAAGTGACAACTATGACAGGGGAGGATCATTTGTTTGGGGTGTCAATGATGGGGGATACATGGGAGGAGGTTCATCTAGGCATACATATAATGCACATAAATATGTTCAAATGTTCATGGGGCATTGTCACAGTGGGTGGAGATCCACACAATAACTGAAAGAATATCAAATCCCCACCTGAGAAACTCTGCTCCATTCTCTAATGGAACAGCAAGAATCCTCTGAGTACAGCGGCAATGACTACTGAAATAGGATGATCCATTGATGGGTCCTTAATATTGATGACTGTACTTATGAACCTTTACTCTTGAAATGGAAATAGCCTAGTATTATAGGTGCCTAGAACTTACCTCCTGACAGCCTCCTTGTTGCTCAAATGTGGCCTCTCTCTAAGCCAGAATCAGCATATAAATGCATTACATGCCCCCCAGCTTGGGACATGAATCCCAGGGATAAGCATCCCTGGCACTGAGGGATTACTAACAAGCACCAACTAGCAATGCAACTGGAAAAAGACCTTGACCGAAAGGCAAAAAAGATAAAGACAAATGAGTTTATATGGCTAAGAGTCTTCAAAATGAGTCAGGAGTTCATTTCAGAGGTTACGCTTATGCATGTCTAAGCAGGATCTCGTTGACTGCCAAAGTAAATACTACCTCAAACAGCAGGGCTCATGAAGACTCTGGAGACATCCAGACACTATAGTCAGGGCAGATAGCTCAGGAGTCTGATGCCTTGCCAGAAGGCCTTACTTTTATACTTATGCTCACCCATCTGACAGAGATGGACTCACTTGATGTTTCCCTAAGCATGACTCTTCTGACCCTTTTATTTGAACCTATAATTAGTACTAGGATTGACAGCTGTACATCCAAGAGACTAAAATCTTTGGGCTGATCATGTGCCAGCTGCATCCTGAATCTCAACAGAGTTGCAACACCTACTCACCAGTTCATTGAACTCACCCAGGACAACTAACAAGGGGATGATTATGGACAGTAATCATCCCAAGACCTGATAGGGTATTCAACTGCAAGCAAGAGAGTCCCATCTGTCTGCCCCATGGGATCAAAACCCCCTCCCTCAATTTGAGGTAGAGTGGACACCACCATCCCAGAATCCTCAGGATTGGGGAATGAACTATGGACTAAAGTACAGTTACTGGTATTCTACTATAGACTTATTATGATTCTTTCAAAGGAAGAAATTATATCATTGATGTGGAGACAGTGGCCACTGGAGGTTTTGATTTGAGATCAGGGAGAGGGAAAAACAGGCATAATATGGGGGCATTTTCAGGACTTGGGAATTGTCCTGAATGACATTACAATGATATACACAGGGCATTTTATATGTATATATATATGATTCCTTCCTTCCTTCCTCCCTCCCTCCCTCCCTCCCTCCCTTTCTTTCTTTCTCCCCTCTCCCATTGTTTTTTTGTGCTCGCTGTCTACTCTCTGTGTGTTCTTCTGTGTCTGCTTGTCTTCTCTTTAAGCGACACCAGGAACCAATCCTGGGACCTTCTGGAATGGAGAGATGCTGCTCAGTTTCTTGTGCCACCTCAGTTCCGTGGTCTGCTGTGTCACTTATTGTCTGTCCTTTGTGTCTCTTTTTGTTGTGTCAACTTGCTGGACCAGCACTCCATGTGGGCCAGCACTCCTCGACAGGCCAGCATTCCTGTGCAGGCCAGCTCTCCTGCCTGGGACAGCTCATCATATGAGCCAGCTTGCTTTTCACCAGGAGGCCCCAGTAATTGAACCCTGGAACTCCCATATGGTAGTTGGGAGCCCAATCACTTGAGTCACATCCACTTCCCAGGACATTATATATCTTACCATAACCTACAAAATTGTGCAGGAGAATGTAAACTACAATGTAAACTGTAATCCATGCTTAGTGGGAAAATGTGGGAGATGTATGGATCAGGGCATATGGGAATCCCCACTATTTTTATGTAACATATATGTAGTCTAAGTATCTTCTAAAAATTTATTTTAAAAAAGAAGCTGCCTGAAGTGCCTTTGCTACCCTAGAAGAGAAAGTTTGTAGAGAACTTGTTCCTTACCTTGCTTATATACTTGATACACTGGTCTTCACATTTATTAAGCACCTGCATAAGAACCTGCTCATTCTTTACAATGTCACAGGAACATTAGCAGATTTAGTAGGACATCATTTAAATAAATCAGAATATATTCAGATCCTAATGGCTCCACTGAACCAGAAATGGAACATGTTAGAAGATGAAGATAAAGATCTCTTCCCTTTAATTGAGTGCTAAAGCCCTCCAATCTGGCTTCCTTCCACATTGTGAGCCAGTGTATCAATGTTCAGTAAATCTAGTACAGAAGACTCTTGCAAAAGCCATGCTGAATAATGCCCAATCAGTTCAATATGAGGCTCCAGATAAAGATTTTATGATAATGGCTGAAGGACATGGAGGCAACATTGAACAGTTAGTAGCATGAATTAACATTCTAACACTAATGTACCAATACATGTAGGATAAAATGCCAGAAGTTCAACAGAGTTGCTTTGCACTGTTTGATGACCTGAGGAAAGCTTGCTTTCAGCATATTAAGCATTGTATAGCTGATTTCATGCCAATATTGGGAACCAACCTAAATTTAGAGTTCATTTCAGCCTTCAACAATGCCCCATGGGCAAATGGAGAAATTTTCACTCAAATGGGCATAGAGATGCAAACTCATATTCCTATGGTGTTGCACCAGCTTGTAGGTCTCATTAACTGACCAAACATGCCAAAGACATTTGATAATATAGGAATAACAATTGGTTGTCTTGATTATGTTTATCCTCAAGAGGTGGCCTCATGCTACAGCAGTTTATAAGAACCTGGTGCAGCTCTCTGAGAAAAATAAGGGACAATGAGGAAAAGGATGCACACAGGGTACAAGTTTAAAGCTACAGATGAAAGTTGGTTTGGATCTTCTATATTTCACGTGTTAAGCTTTTTTCTTATTTTCCTCTACTTGCATGTATTCCTGTGAATAAATCCTTGTTAAGTTAAAAATAAATAAATAAATAAATAAATAAATA
>JAQZBX010080899.1:0-13753 GCA_029593785.1 Cabassous unicinctus | reverse complement strand
CACATGGTAAACGGGGGCTCTATCCACTGAGCCACACCCGCTTCCAGACATTATCTTCTAATCAGAAAAAAATTTAGTGAAAAAAAAAAAACCCACCCTCTGCCCATAGTTATCTGTATTAGAAAAAGAAAACAGTGGTGTAAATAATCTAGGAGATGAAAGAAATCATCCATGCTTGACTTAGGAATATGCTACATTTTCTGCAGAAGATTTATCTTCCTAATTATGCCTGCTCTTTACTCAATATTAGGATTCGTTTTCATTCCCTGAGCTCCCCTGCCAACTAATGAGCTGAGCTAGATGGCAGAGAAAAGTCAGCCCGGAATAAAATCTTTGCTTCAAACCGGCCGCATGTGGACAATTGAACGTCGTTGCTCACGCTGAGGGGCAGGAAAAACCCGGGCCGGGCTGTCTGCTCTGCCGGCTGTCTCCCGAGGTTCAAAGCAATCCTGAGGTACAGGGCAAGTCATTTATTCTCTCTGTGTTCCAGCTGCTTGGCTGTCTACCGCTGGTGATAATGTCCACCTCCTAGAGCCAACCTGAGGATTAAATGAGATGCATATAAGCTACGGACTCAACAGGTGTGAAAAAGCAATTACAGACAGGAGCCCTCACTAGTCCTGGGATCCTTATTCGCGAATTCGCCTATTCGCTAACACTACTCCTGGAGCTTTCCCAGGCTTTTGCAGGCAAGCGCATGCGCAGAGGGGAGGGGAAAAAAATTGTAGCTGAAGTCGACCAAGGCTGGTTCAGTATTAGCTGATTCAGTGTTATCTGGGGTTTTATAGAACATAACTACCTGGAATAACAAGAATCGACTGTGTGTTTCTAGAGCGCCCTTTTGAGATTTTTGCATTCATATAGCACTTTCACTCAAGCGAACTTCATAGTTTAAAGCACATTTTTACACATTCCTCATATCTTCCGGAAGGGAGGCAGGTAACATCATTCTTGTACAACCATCACAGACCTGGAAAAGTGATGGGAATTGCCCTTGGTTATCTAAGGAATGGAAGACCTGGGGCCAATCGCAGGTCTCTGTGAGGTCACATGACCACCCCACCCCCGTTCCTCCCCCGTCCCCCCATCCGCTTGCCCCATCAGACTACCGAGCTCAGCCGGCAATGCCTCAGTCTCCCTTCTTAATCAACAAAGAAAACTCTGTTTCATTCTGAGGCCACTCTGCAAAGACTTGGGAAGATAAGCCAGGACTTTGTTCTGTGAAGCCAAGATCAAGGGCTGTGTAAATGTAGAGTTCTAGTAAAGAGGGAGAAAAGCTTGGCCGCCTGTCCATTCCTTGTCTTAAGGCTGATACATTGGCAGGGCTGGGATGGAGACTTGTCATTTCTGTGTTTCGTGGAGGAAGGATTCAGTGCCATTATCATCTTATACTTCTTCAGAAATATTTTTTAATATTAAATTAATGGAAAAAAAATTTTTGGCAGTGGTGGGACAGGGTCAGGGAAAGGATGGCAGATAAAGTCCTTCCAAATTCCCCTTCCTTTAAATATAATTTCCACATAAATCAATTACTTTCAAGACCACTTAGGGTGGATTCTGGCTTCTTCCTTACCTGCCCTCCCTGCCCACCCCCCAACAAGGCAACTGAGCAAAATTCCGCCTTCTCCCCATTTTATCTTCCCCTCCTCTCCCACAGGGTGTGGCATCAAGAGAGAAGAAAGTGGAAAGGACAGGGCAATTTGTACTCAGAGATCTGGTCATTCTCCTACAAACCCTTCCTGAGCCCTGAAAGCATTTCCTCCCCTACTGGAAAAATAACCTGTGAGGACAGGGACCACGTTTGCTTTGTTCACCATCTCATCTCCAGCCCTTCCCACAGTACTCAGCACATAGTAAATGTTCAAAATGTGTTTGTTGGATGAATGAGAGAATGAATGAATTCACCTTCGAACAGCAAAAGGGTGTGGCATTCATGGCTGCTGCAGAAGTGCCTAATATGTGTTTGTTTATGTATTACTATTTAAAACTCAAAGGAGGACGCTGCCTCTAAATTCTGAACATGAAAACCCAATTAAACTAAATAGTAGGAAATTACAGGCAACCATAAAAAATGGAGAATTTATTAATTACAGCTACTACGGCTCTCGCCTACAAAATGAATTTAAATACCGTGAAAAGAAAGAAGATAAACCAACTTCCCAGTCTCTGCTCAAAAATGCCTTCACAGCTCTGTTCTCCCTCTGCTCCTCCTGGGAGGCTGATCAGTGTTACCAAAGCTCTCTGCCTCAGCATAGAGACTCTGGGTGACTAACAAGTCAAGAAGGGGATCTTGCAGATCCATTAAGAATGTGGCAATGGAACCTGCCGAAATTTGAGATTGTTACAGAGTCAGCTAGAGAGGAATGTCTGAGGTCATTGAGAACTGTCTAGTTGCTTCCTAAAGGGCTGTTAGGGCTTTGGAGAAGGAGAAAAGGCCATCCATCATGATGTATGAGGGCCAGGAAGAGCTGGTCTAGCCCCTCACTACTCAAAATGTAGTCTGTGACTCAGTGGATTTGACATCCCCTGGGAGCTGGCTGGAAATGCAGAATCTCAGTCTCGGCCCCGACCTGCCAAATCAGAATATGCCTTTTTGCCAGATGCCCAGGTGGTTTGTGTGCAGGTGACATTGGTGTTTGAGGAAGGCTGGTCTAACCTGTTCTTAGCCGAGTAGTGAAGGGAGGGTTTTGCTGCTTATGAAACTGCAAGGGAAGTTAGGAGAGATTCAAGCAAGTGCAGGGCATAAAACTCAGTGCTTCAGATCAACCAAAGCATTGCATGTGCACTACACCACCCTTGAGCTTGGGGTTGGCAAAGGGGTGGGAAGCAAGCCGAGCTCCCTGCGGGTTCCTAGAAGTGCCCCAAGCTGCCAGCATTTTGCAAACTGGAGCAGTGTTAGCCTGGAGATGACTTGAACTAGAGCCTAATCTCCTCTCCTTGGGACCAGTTGGAGAATTTGGAACTCTCGCAGAGAGATGTGAACAAAACAGGACAAATGTTGAAATGTAGTCATGGTGAGTGCTGGAAAGAAAGACATTTATGGGACAATCTGAATTGCCCCAAAGTGGATTTGGCTAATTAGCTTAGTGGACACTAATAAACGTGTTCCTTAGAGACTCACAGTGACTGTAATAACCCCAACATGAATATTGGATGAACGAGTTATTAGGGACTGGTCAGATGGCTAACCTCCCAAGCCTAGGGGGAAGAAATTCTCCCTTCTACCTCCCTGTGTCTCCCCCCTCGAGCCTAAGGTTTTTAATTAAATATGCACCCAGCTACTGGCAAAGATGTAGAGTCAATAAAACACCTGCCCACCTCGCTCCTGGGGATTTACTTGGAGCTGCCAGCTGCTTTTCTTGACCGTGCTGCCCCTCAAGTTTGGGTGAGGAGGGTCATGCTGGAGAAAGGGGAGGAGCCATTATTCGGTGGGCATTTGCGTCCGAGTCATGCTGTGGCACGAGTTGCAGTTCTTAAACCCCTCCATCTAGTCTCAGAGAGGAGCCTTCTGCACCTAGGGCCAGAGAATAAGTCCTGTTCCACTCCAGGCACTTCTATGAAGGCCTTCGGTGACTTCCAGGCCCTGCGTCTCCCTGGGGGTATCACCCGTGACCCTGCCTTTCAAAGCCCATAGACCTAAATCACCATCTTGCTCACCCTGGCTACCCAGGAGCTGTCACACTGTGACTTTCAACCCTGTCCTTCAATCCCCTCAGCTATTAGCATCACAGGCAACCAGATGGCAACCTGTTCAATAGATTGACCAAAGGAGCAAATGGGAAAAGGAGAGAAAAGACCTCCTGGGGTTCTTTCTTAAACCCCATCAAATATGCTCATTTATCAGGGGTCTGGAGACAATGGCTGTTCTCTCTCTCTCTCTCTCATTTTGTATACCAGACCCCAAGCCCTTGTCCTGTCTTAAAGCCGGGTCAGAGTCAGCTCGGGATTGCTTCTGCTTTGTTTTGCTCAGAATTAGCCAATACGCAGCTCAAAGCTGGCTTCGGGATCAAAGCGACACATGAATGAGCACTGGTTACCAGCACCTCCCCAGTTCCCGACAGACACACTTGGAATCCGGTGGTGCCTCAGCAGCCGCAAGCTCGAGAAGTCACCAGGTCAGGGCTGCCCAGAGCTGAGGCTTGTTGTCTTTGGGGGAAGCAAGAGGTCACATCCGCACTCGAGTCCCCTTTTGATATAAGAGGAAGTCCTCACTGTTACATCCTTTTGAGTTCTACATTCTTACCCATAGGGGGTGGTCAGAGCTTCCTGGTACCAGGTGTGGCGTCCCCTGTTAAGCCGGTGGTTAAGGAGGGACAAGGGGCTGGAAGGAGAGTTGGGGGAAGTGCCCTCTTCCCGAGGCCTCCGTGGTATTGGCATAGCTGGTTTTAAAACTCTAAGTGGCAGGAGGGCAGCAGGTCACAAAGACTGTGTCATCTCTCTGCCCAGGGTGACCTAGAAAATTGGCATTAAAGACAGGGCTCAAAATCTACTTCTGGATCCACAAAGTGGTAACGCACCTCTTGCCTCCTTCTCAACACCACGTTCTCTGCACCTGGAGTATGAGCCTCAAGTCTGTTTTAAAGACACCACGGGGGCTTGGTCCACGTGCCGAAAACTCTGTAAATTCAAAAATGATTTTTGTAACGTTAAAAAAAAAAAATTCCCTTTCGCAGGCCCCTCGGGGCTAAAATGTGGAGAGTGCCGATTTGCCGTTGCCCATTTCTGAAGGCCTTGAGTGGGTATAACGTGCCTAGCATTGTGCCTTCGACATGGTAGACGCATGCCAGGAAGTAGCTTTCCTTGTGTTGGATCTCCCACCCCCCCTCTCCCGGACAGCCCCCCAGCCCTGTCTCCGTAGAGTCAGCTGGCACCTTCGAATCATCCTGGTTAAGATTCCAGCAAGGACTGGAAGTGCAGCCTTTAAGATGGAAAAGTTCAAGACCCTAAGGAATTTATCCATTCACTCAGGAAAAAAAAAACATTATCAAGCACTTTCAGTTGCCAGATAATGTTCTACAGATACAGCAGTGAACATAACCAAGATCCTGTCCTCAAGAAACATCCTTTGCAGTGGGGAAGACAGATGAGACACAAAGAAATATATAACCTATTCTAGAGAGATCCTACAATATATATGGTAATGATAGAATACTGAGAAATGCTAGCAGGGAAAGAGGGTGGCAATGTTTTTTAAAATAGACAAATGAAAAACAGACTCAGAGTAGAGATAATCGCAGAGCAGAGCTGTGAAGGAAGTGAGGGAGTGAGCCATGTGGGTGTCTGTTAGTTTTCCAGGCAGAGCAAACAGACAGTGCAAAGGCCCTGTGGCAGGTGTGTACTTGGCATATTCCAAGAACAGCAACAGGCCAATGTGATTAGAGCAGAGTGAGCAAGAGGGGAGTGTAGGAGAAAGGAAGATGAGGCCAGGGAGTTAGCTGGGGGCCAGAGCTTCTTGGTTCTTGCTGGCCATGATAGGGACTTTGGGTTTCACTCAGAGTATGCTGGAAAATCAACAGGATATTTAGTGAAAAGAGTTGCAGTCTGCATGTGGGCAAGAAAAGGGACAGGAAAACCAGTGTCTTAGTTCCCTTGAGCTGTCGGAACAAATGACCACAAACTGGGTGTCTTAAAACAACAGAAATGTATCTTCTCACAGTTCCGGAGGTGCTAGAAAAGTGTGAAATTGAGGTGTGGGCAGGATCATGCTTGCTCCGTAGGCTCTAGGGGAGAGTCCTTCCAGCCTCTTCTAGCTTTATTGGGCTCCAAGTGTTCCCTGACTGCATAGCTCCAACCTCTGCCTCCGTCTTGGCGCGACCGTTTTCCCTGTGCATGTCTATCTTCACAAAGCCTTCTCATCTTCTGTTATGTGCTGCATCTTCTCCTCTTCTGTCTCTTCGAAGGACGCTTGTCATGGGATTTAGGACCCACCTAGAGAATCTCATCTCAAGACCCTGCAGCAATGACATCTCCAAAGACCCTTTTCCAAATAAAGTCACATTCCCCAGTACTGGGGGTTAGGACATGAACAGGTTTTTGGAGGGAGCTCTTTTCAACCTGCTACAACTAGTTAGGAGGCCAGCATAGTAGCCCAGAGGTGCAGAGAGTGATTTGCAGTCAGGCCGTGGCAGCGAGTTGGTGGGAAGTGGGTGAAAGGGCAGTGGAAGAAGCCATTCATTCATCCTCTTCATAAACACTTCCTGAGCATCCATCATGCTCCAGGCACTGTGCTGGCACTGGGGGACGGCAGGGTAGAAAACAGGCATATGCTCATCCACCTGGCGCTCACATCACGGTCCAGCAGGAAATTCGGGCGTTGAAGAAGTGTGTTGCATGTTAGAAAAAGGAACATACAACAGACAGACCTGGTCTCATTGGAGTGAGGAACCCTGGAAGCATGAATACAATGGAGCCGAGCCAGCGTCAACTTGCTCCTGGTCACTTATGTTTTTTTTTGTTTTTTTTTTAGTAGGTACTGGGGATTGAACCCAGGACCTCATACATGGGGAGCAGGCGCTCAACCACCAAGCTACATCTGCTCCCCAATGAGATTATGGGTTTTGTTTGTTTGTTTTTAGGAGGTACTGGGGAACAAACCTCGTACATGGGAAACAGGTGCTCAACCACTGAGCTACATCCACTCCCCATGGTTACCATGTCTTTGAAGAACAGAGAAACAAAGATGGCATGTCGCCTTGTGACAGCATGACTATCAGATTGCCCTGGAGCACCCAAGTCCCATCTTGGCCCACCCATAACCTACATTAGATTTGCTTCTGAAGCTTGTCTTGGCATACGTAGCGTTTCTAGAGACCCGCTTCTTCTCTAAGGTCATGACATGACTCCTTCTGCCATACTGGCCTCTGTTGACAAGCAGCAGTGTTTCCCACAGTCTGGGGTTGTGTGGACTGGCTTGAGGTGGTCCTCCCAGCACCACCACCCTCGAGTCATCCCCGTAGTCCTCGGGTCATGCCACAAGGATGCTCAAAGTTAACAGGTTTCAGGTAATGAAAGTTTACGCTTTACACTGCGCATCCAGGCCCTAGGTTTCACTTGACAGCTGTAGCAGTAAAAGTCTGAATCCTGGAAAACTTGCTTTTAACAAATAGTCTTTCACCTACAAGATTCATAGAACTCATTAGCATGCTCAAAACCTTGCAGAGGAAAAGCAGAGCTGGAGAACAATGGAGACGGAGCAGCCTTCCTCTATGTGGCCACCCCTAATAGTCCCAGGGTCCAAGGCCAAGGCACAAATGGAGCTTGCGAACTATACATCTAAATACTTTAGAGTATAAACCAAAGTAGCAGACTCTTCTAATATCTTCTATCCTCCTACTTTAATAGTTCTACCTTCGCAATGACCCGGGTGGCTCTGCCCCCAGCCAGCGACCTGGCTCACTTTCCCGCTGGCCCAGCTTCACCCTCACTGTACTAGGCCTCATGTAAAGGCAAGTGGTCACTCCAGCCCAGACAACCAAGCTCCATCCACACCTTCCAAACCTGGACACCGCTCGGCCACACCTCATGTCTAATGGTCAGCCCTCTGGAGGATGGATTCCAGAAGTCACCTGTGCAAGATGGGACACGGGCTCAGGATCATTTGGGTAGGGACTTCCAGGGTTCCAGATCTCTGGAGCATGGTCTAGAGGGGCGGGTTCTAGGGGTTTCTGGGTGGGAACGGCCCATCAGCACCTCATCTTTGGGGGAGGGATGTAGCTGGAGGAAGGTCAAGAATCTTTGATTGGCTTGAAGTTGCCCTCTGGTGATGGTTACTAGGACATAAATAAGGAAGTGGGGTGCATCCAGCCTTTTGTGAGTTAATGGTTTTGATGAGTTTGCAGGGCAGGGGGTGGGGTGGGGGAGAAGCACATCTGGTTCAATCTAGGAGGAGGACAGACTTCCTGGGTTGATCCAGCAGCCCATCCTCCCCAAACAATGGTGAGAAGCAATTTACTATCAGTAAAGAGCATGCCTGAGGCTTTTAATAATCTCGGTAAAAAGCAAAAAGCAAACAAAGTGCCTCTCTGGCATGCAAAGTTTCTTCCACAAAGCTTTCATTTTACTTCCTATGATGGCAGCTGTGCACACATCAGAGCCCCGTCCTGGTCGGGGTCGAGTCTCGGTTCTGTGTCCCTTCACTGGCAGGTTCCAGGACACCTTCCTGGTGAGCTCACAGCTGTGTACTCTTGTGGACACACACATGCATGCATTTCTACAGTGCCTGAGAAGGAAAGTGTATTAGCGTCCTGTAGCTGCTATAACAACTTACTCTAAGCTTCATGGCTTAAAACCACAGACATGTATTCTCTTACAGTTCCAGAGGCCAGATGTCTGAAATCAAGGTGTCAGGGAGGGCTGGGCTCCCTCTGAAGGCTCTAGGGGAGAACGTTTCCTCGCCTCTTCCAACTTCTGGTGGCCCCAGGCTTTCCATGTAGCTGCATCACTTCAACCTCTGCTTCTTCTTCACATGGTCTTCTCCTCTGTGTGTCTCAAATCTCCTTCTTCCTTTCTTGTCTAAGGACACCAGTCATTGGATTTAGGGCCCACTCTGCTAGTCCAAGATGAGCTCATCTTAAGATCCTTAATTTAATTACATCTGCAAAGACCCTTTCCCCAAATAACGTCATCCACAGGTACTGGGGGTTAGGACATTGACATATCATTTGCCCACTCCAGAAGGGCAGAGGGTCAGAACCTCTGATAGAAGACAATGGAGTTCCTTTGATGAATCATTCTTTCAATCAAGCAACAAATATTTATTGAGTATCTACTAAATGCCAGCACTGAACTGGCATTGGGTAAACAAAACTCAGTCCCTGCCCTCAGTGACTTCTAGTGCATTTGAGGAGAGATGCTCATGAACTAATTAAAATGAGCAGTGAATTGTATGGGCAGATCTTTACCGTGGCATGACTTCCCAAGTCAGGGAGGGAGGTGGCACCCCATCTTCCAGAAGCTGGTTGTCCCACACAGTCACCATTGGTTCAGACACACCTGAACAATACGAAGGACAAAAACCATTATGATTCTCATTTGTAAAGTTGTACTAATGCATCTCCCAACACTACAAACATTCATTGAGCACCTCCTGCATACCAGACAATGTGCCTGATAGTGGGGACATATGAACGATGAGTCCTTGTCCCAAAGGTGCGCAACAGGTAGGAAAATATTCATATATAAATCCCCCCTGATGCTGGTCAGCTGAGGACTAAGATCTAGGAACTAAAGAAGGTTCCAAGGGAGCTCAAACCTGTAGACTCAGAGTCATTTTTTTGTTGTTGTTGTTCTCATGGTGTCATCCATGTGGCCAGGGGCTATATTTACAAGAGGAACAGCTTGGACAGGAGTTTTTGGGGACCATAGGACCAAAGACTTTATGGACATCTATAGGGACCCCTGTCTTATTTTGCTTTCACAGATACCACACACGGGTTAGCTCAACAGCAGGAATTTATTGGCTCACAGTTTGGAAGGCTAGATTTCCAAAATCAAGGCATCAGGGAGGCAAAATTTTCTCCCCAGAATCTGTAGTGTTCTGGTGCTGGCTTGCTGCAATTCTTGGGGTTCCTTGGCTTGTCTCTGCCTCCCATCACGTGGCACACTGTCTCTCTCCGTGTATCTACTCTGATGGTTTCTGCTGACTTCTGGGTGCTGGCTCCTCCCTCTCTGTGACAGTTTGAAGCTTTTTGTGAACCCCAGAAAAGATCGTGTTCTTGAAGCTCATCCTTTCCTGTGGGTGTGGGACCCTTTGGATTGGATTCAGTTGGGGGGGGGGGTGTCTTTGATTGGATTACATCAGTGAGGGGTGACTTGGGTCTTGGTCCTCTTACTGGAGTCCTTTATAAATGGAGGCCTAAAAGTGGAGACACACAGAGAAAGAGCCACAGAGATGGAGAGAAGGAACCAGGAACTCAGATAGGACCTCAGGAGAGAAGTCACAGGCAGAGCAGCCAGAAGCTGAAAGAGATGAGGCCCGGAGGAGAGGAGAGAGACAAGCCATATGCCTGACTGCCCACATCTGAGCTCAGGGAGAAGGTAAGCTGGAGTAGAGACCGAGACTGGAGGGCCACTATTGTGTCCTGCCACGTGGCAGGAGTCCAGGATAGCCAGCAGCCGACCTTCAGTGAGACAGCATCTCTGATGAGGCCTTGATTTGGACATTTTTCACAGCCTCAGATCTGTAAGCTTTCAACCCAATAAGCCCCCATTATAAAAGCCAATCTATTTCCAGTATATTGTATTGGCAGCTTTTAGCAAACTAAAACACTCTGGCTGTCTCTGATATCTGGCTTCCGATTTCTTCTCTTTGTAAGGCCTCCAGTCACATGGATTAAAACTCACCCTCATTCAGTTGGCCACACATTAACTAAAAAAATTACATCTTCAAAAGGTCCTGTTTACAATGAGTTCACACCCACAGGGCCATGGGTTAAGAACATGTGTTTGTTGGGGTGCATAATTCAATATCGCATAACTCCTTTCACTGTTTCTCACTGTTTATTTTTAAAGGTTTTGCCACCAAAGTTGTCATTTTATTCACTTGAAAATATTTCATTTCCCTCTTTCCTAATTAATTAATTAATTAATTCCCAATTAACCCATGACATACATAGCTCCAGACTCAAGGCTCCTGCATTGTGTGCTAGTCAAAGTCTCTGTGCTCAATTTATTTTTTTATTTTTTTATTTTTTTATTTTATTTTTTTAAAGATTTATTTATTTTATTTATTTATCCCCCCCTTGCTGCTTGTGTTGCTGTGTCCATTCGCTGCGTGTCTTCTCAGTGTCTGCTTATCTCCCCCTTGCTGTGAGGTCCCGCCGCATCAGCCCACGGCGCCGCACGAGCTGGCCTGCCCTCACAAGGAGGCCTCAGGAATCGAACCCGGGGCCTCCCACATGGTAAACGGGGGCTCTATCCATTGAGCCACACCCGCTTCCTGCCGTGAGGTTGCTGCATCAGCCCACCGGGCCGCTCAGGCCGGCGTGCCCTCACAAGGAGGCCCTGGGAAGCGAACCCGGGGCCTCCCATGTGGCAAACGGGGGCTCTATCCATTGAGCCACACCCACTTCCTCTGTGCTCAATTTATATAATTTTTATCACCAGTAAAGAAAATTCATGTTCTGAAACCTATATATTGGCTGTTGGGAGTAGATGTGTGATTTCCATCATTTTTAAAAAAAATATTGAAAATACTTAAATTGGGAATTACTGGAACAGAGAATAAATAGCTGACCTATGTAGGAATTACTTCCTAACTTTGGCCTCCTTAGCAACATTTCTAATTAAGTGAGCTGACCTAGCCAGACATTAGTGAATAAAGTATTTATGTTACGTGCAAGACAGAAGGGAAGAGGTGATCATGAATGAACCCCCCTGTACCACCCCAGGCACTGGTTTGAAAAAAAAAAAATTCTTCCTTCTATCTCTGCCTCCTTGGGTTCCTGCCTTCTTCCTTTCTTTCCCTCTTCCCCAAGTCTCCTTCCAAGGAATCTTCCTGATACCAAATGTCCCATCACCAATTGCTTCCTGCAGCTGGAAGCTATTACATCAACCACTGCAACCTTCCCCTACCCTCCCCCCACCCCAGACAGCAACACAAATCACCAAGAAGAATGGCTTCACAACCAAGAGGTGGGGCCTTGTTACACTTTTGAAAGTGGGAACTGAGTCAGTGAAGTAAAGGGTATGGGAATAGCCAGTGACAGAACTCATAAATGTTTAACAAACTAGGCCTGATTTGTAGTGTTTGCCAATTTCCATGGTGTAAATACTCCCAAGACTGCTGGTTGCGAGCTCCTCACACGACACGAATGCACACAGAAGGGGAAGAAGCATAAGCTCTTGTGAGCTGGCATAAGCTGGTGCTAGCACCCGCTGAATGGCTTATATAGAATGGTCTCCATCCACTTAAATCTCAACAGAAAAAGACAAGATACTAAAATAGTCCTTCATCAAAAATTGTATCAAGTGTTAGCAAAGTCCCTAACAATGATTGTTGTTTATTTGCTGAGCTAACACCTCTTTTGGAGTGAGATAAAAATCACAGGATTGAAAACATCATGGAATTGAGTGAAGACAGAAGCTAGAGATCACCTGCTCTGGCCTCCTCATTTTATAACCGAGAAAAGGAGAATCAGAGGTGATGTGGAGACCATCGGTGGCAGATGTGAGCCTGACCTCACGCCAGTGGTCTTTCAGGTGAATCAAATTAACAACAGTGGTACATGCCTTTGTCGGTTTGCAGTGTGCTTTTTCTTATGCTCTCTCATTTGCTCCTCCTAAGTGGGCTTTATTTTTCATACTTTAGATATGATGAAACCGAGTCTCAGAAAATGCAAGTGTTTTGCCCAAAAGTGTTTTGCCTTCAGGCAAAACCTTCACTCAGGCTATTACTAGAAGGACTCCACAATTTATCATCCAGACAGGGACACTTATGAGAGTGAAAGGGGCACTAGTGATAACTCTGCAGCCCAGCCCTTGTGTAGTAGCTGAGAAAAGGCGCTCTGGAGTCTCATTACCGGGTTCACCTCATCTTGGAATCTCACTACCGGGTTCACCTCAACTCTGGAGTCTTACCACCGGGGTTCACCTCATCTTGAAGTCTCATTAACTGGGTTCACCTCAGCTCTGGAGTCTCACCGCCGGGTTCACTCCTCAGCTCTGGAGTCTCACCACCAGGTTTCCTTCCTCAGCTCTGGAGTCTCACTTCTGGGGTTCACCCCTCAGCTCTGGAGTCTCACCACCAGAGTTCACTCCTCAGCTCTGGATCGCACCACCAGGGTTCAACTCTCAGCTCCCTCTTCTTCTCTCTCTAAGCGTCAGTTTTCTAATCAGTAAAAATAAAATAGCAATAATATAATTTTTATATAATTATGCATTTGTAGTTATATATCCATAATTTATAAATAATAAAGACTTACCTCACAGGGTGATCAGTAGTGAATAAAGCTCTAAGCCTTTGGAGAATATTTGTTATTCTCATCTGAAATGCTGTTTCCTCATGTCACCCCTAGAAGGAAGATAATTCGGTTCCTCATGGACCCCTCAGCTCAGAATCTCTGATGACTCCTCCTGAGCTCAGGGGGCTACCGAAAGTGAATTTGTCATGCCCAAATCTTCAGTAGCCCCCCGAAAGTTTGAGATGAGTGAGAATGAACTACTCCCCCACGTCCTCACCACCCAGTTTGGCCCTGCTTACAGACACTTGTTAAGCGTAAACCTGGTCTGTACATTTGATGAAGTCCCAGCTTTCTGTCCTTTGACCTGCTTGACACCATCTTACATGAAGGATTTACTCAAATGTGACACAATGATATCTCATAAATAAGACCCCATTCCCTTACAGATGGTCTTGGGCCACCAGAAGTCCTTGACACAGCAGCTGGATACAGGGATATTTAGGGAGCAAATATCAGGAGCTAGCCCTAAGGAGAGAAGGCTCTGAAATATTTTAGCTTATTTTCAAAGCTTGAAAACCACTCATTTCATGGGTCCATTTCTAGCATCTATTGTACTGATTAACAAGCCACTAATTTCACCAATGAACACCCATTGTGGAAATGTTAATTAGCAGCACCTGGTGGGGATCCTAAGTACAGATAATAACTGAGGCAATCATAAATCGTTATCTCTAGAGTATGGCCTTTCAGAAAAAAAGTTTCATGACTACCTTGAAGTGTGAATTCCTGATTGAATCCCCTGCAATACAGCTTAAGCATTATATGCATTGCAGAGACCGGATGTAGCTCAGTGG
>JAQZBX010080898.1:0-13765 GCA_029593785.1 Cabassous unicinctus | reverse complement strand
GAAGCCAGAATTACCCCGATGGCAAAACCAAAGACATCACAAGAAAAAAATTTCTTACTAACATCCCTCATAAATATAGAAGCAAAATTTCTCAACAAAATACTAGCAATCTGAATCCAGCAACATATAAAAGGGATTTTTACAGAATGACCAGCTGTGATTTACCCCCCACGTACAAGGCTAGTTCAACATACAAAGAAAATACTTAATATAGTACAATATATTAATAGACTAAAGGGCAAAACCCAAAAGATCATCTGAATACGCATAGAATAATCATTTGAAAAAATGCAACACTCTTTGATGATAAAATAATTAAACAAAGTAGGAATAAATGGAAACTTCCTCCACCTGATACAGTGTCTTTGAAAAACTTACAGCTAACATGATAACTAATGATGAAAGATGGAAAGATTTTCCCCTGGATCAGAGAATAAACACACACACACATGCAAAGCAAGGATGTCTTCTTTCACTACTTCTATTCCAAATTTAAAGGAAGTAGTAAAATTATCATTATTTCATATGACATTATCTTATATATAAGAATCCTACACAATCCAAAATATGTCTATTAGAATAAACAAATTCAGCAAGTTTGTGGGATACAACAATCAATCATATTTCCATATACTAGTATTGAATGTTCCAAAAATGGAAATTTTTAGCAACCTATTTAAAATATTATCCAAGATAAAAAAATACTTAAGAATAATTTTATACAAATACAAGACTTGTGCCCTGAAAATTACAAAACACTGTGGAAGAAATAAAGAAGACATATAAATGGAAAGTCTATTCCACTTTCATTGATTGGAAGAATTAATCTTGTTAAGATGGCAAGACTCCCCAAAACTGGTCTATAAATTCAAAACTATCTATATCAAAATGCCAGTTGTGTTTATGTGTAGATATTAACAAGCTGATCTTAAATTTCCTGTTGACATGTTAAGAGTCCCAGAGTAGCCAAAAAATCTTGAACAAAGGAAAAAATTTGGAGCACTCCAATGAAAATTCACTTGCTCTTTTTTTAAATAAAATTTTATTGAAGTATGTTATTCATACATGAACATACATAAATAATAAGTATATGGTAAAAGTTGTGAACTTACAAAACAAATACGCATATCATCATACAAGGCTTCCATACAATAGAGACTTGGTGAAAAGCTCTTAACAAGAAAAAAAGTCAATAAATTAGACTTTCTCAAAATTAACAAATTTTGGCTGTAAAAGACCCTGTTAAGAAAATAAAAAGTCAAGATACAAAATGGGAGTATATATTTGCATAACACACATCTGACAAGGAACTCATGTCTAGAATATATTACTCAATATTCAACATTTTAAAAATTAAGCATTATGATTTACATTTTGTAATGTACACTTTTATAAATCTTGATGAAATATAAAGTGACCTGTACCCATTATATTATATTATTGCAAGATCATGCAGAATAATTCTAATGCCCTAAAAATGCCCTATGTTCCATCTATTCTATTCTTCCCTCTCCCTCCCTTTGGTACCTATGGTAAGCACTAAGTTTCAGTTTTTGAAGAATAAGAGTCAGAGTTTCTTGCTATAATATTAGGGCTTGACATATGGGTCTGTTTTCTTTTATTAGGCACTGCCTATGTTCTCAAGAGACTCTTGCCCTTCTATTTGAGAACATAGCAGGACTCCCCAGGATGGAAGTTTAATATTTTCTTGTTTATTGTATGGGTCTCCACCCACTGAAATAGCATGCTATGACAAAAAGAACACTTACATATTCCATAGAAGCCTGCCCCAGGTGCACCCTGTTCTGTATGCCCCCCCACACACACGTCCAGCACCCTGCACCAGTAACCCACCTCTGCCATATTTGCCAAAAGAACATTCCCAACATTGTAGTTTTAACCACAGACCTGCAAATCCCCAGAGTTCACCGGCTCCTTCCTCTGACCCGACCCTCAGTTCCATGGATAGTTCAACCCAACCCCTCACCTGACCCCCCTCACAGACCAGCATAGTCCAACCCAATAGCATCACTATGCCACTGTCATGCCCATCCACTGCACAACTACACCCTTCCACCTTATCATCTTGGGAGAGGTTTTGGATCACAGAAGGGTCACAACTGTGGCAGGGGAGGATCATTGGTGCGGGGTGATGGTGACTGGGTGATACATGGAAGGGGGTTCATCTGGAGCATGCCACTAAGGCATATGAATATGTTCAAGTGTTCATGGGGCATTGTCACGGTGGATGGAGATCCACACAATAACTGAAAGAATATTGAATTGCCATCCTGGGGAATTCTGCTACGTTTTCTAATGAGACAGCAAGAATTCTCCAAGTACAGGGGCAATGCCTAGTGAAGGAGGATGGACCATTGTGCCGGACCCTTGAAATTGGTAAGTGTATCTATGAACCTTTTCTTTTGAAATTGAAACTTAGCTTACTATTATATGTTGCCCAAGAGTGACCTCCTGAGGGCCTCCTTGTTGCTCAAATCTGGCCTCTCTCTAAGCCAAACTCATCATATAAACACACTACTTTATCCCTGGCATGGGACATGACTCCCAGGGATGAGCCTCCCTGTCACTGAGGGATTATTACCAAGTGCCAACTAGCAATGCACCTCAAAAAAGACCTTGACCATAAGGGGGAAATGGTAAATACAAATGAGTTTTTATGGCTAAGAAATTTCAAAGTGGGTCAGAAGGTCATTCCAGAGGTTATGCTTATGCTCGTCTCAGCAAGATCTCATTGACTGCCACATAAATAATGCCTTAAATGGTGGGGTTCCTGAGGGCTCTAGAGACATCCAGACACTATAGGGAGGGCAGACAGCTTAGGAGTTTGGCACCCTGTCAGTTGGCCTTATCTTGGAATTTATGCTCCCCAGTATGACAGAGTTGGACTCATTTGTGGTTTCCCTACACATGGCTCTTCTGCCCCTTCAATCTGAACCTATAGTTAGTACTATACTTGATAGGTATATGTCCAAGAGACTTAAATCTTTGGTCCGTCCATGTGCCAGTTGGGCCCTGAATCTCAGTAAAGTTGCAATACCTACCCTCAAGTTCATTGGACTACCCAGGACAACTATAGGTAAATGTAATTTGGGGTCATTGTCCTGCATGCATTGCAATGATGGATACAGGCCATTATATATTCTGTCATACTTACAAAATTGTGCAAGACAGAGTGTAAACTGTAATGTAAAGTATAATCCATGGTTAGTAGCAATTCTTCAATATGTGGTCATCAATTGTAACAAATGTACCATACTAATGAAGAATATTGTTAATGTGTGAAATTATGGGCGGGGGAGGGAGTAGGACATATAGGAATCCCCTATGTTGTTTGTGTAACATTTATGTAATCTAAAATTTCTTAAATAAATAAATAAATAAATAAACAAAAACTTATATGCCACCAAAAACAAAACAAACAAACAAACAAAAACAAGCAAATAAGCCAATAAGAAAATGAACAAATGACATGAAAAGAAATCTCAACAAAAAGGATATACTGATGGCAAATCATTACAGGAAAATAATGGTTAATATCATTAGCCATTAGAGAAATGCAAATTAAGATCTTGATGATCTATCACAATGCACCTATTCAAAAAACTAAAATGAAAGATAAAAAAACTGTACTGACAATATCAAATACTGGAATTCTCATAAATGGCTGGTGGAATTGTAAAATGGTACACTCACTTTCAAAAATAATTTAGAAGTGTCTTTCAAATAATGAAATACACACTTAGCATATGACCTAGTAATTGTGCTCCTGGGCCTTTATCCCAAGAAATGAAAGTTTTATGTCCACAAAAACCTGTAGATTATTATTTATGGCAGCTTTAACTTTCAGTAGTCCCAAACTCAAATGAGTAAAAATCTTACTCAATATATGTCTGGTTAAGTAAACTGTGGTACATCCATAATATGGAATACTGCTCATCAACAAAAAGGAATAAACTATGAATACATGCAGCAACTTGCATGAATCACAAAGGCATCAGGTTCTATGAAAAATATAATCTTAAAATATCACATTTGTTTTGTTTTGATTGTATTTTTATAATTACATTCATGAAATGACAAAAATTTTTGAGATGGAAAATAGGTTAGGGTTTCAGGGACTAGAAGTGGTGGTGGAGGCAGGAGGTAGGTGAGATTTTAAAGGTGGGTATGACTTTAAAGGCAATTGTTCTCTATCTTGCTTGCAGTGATGGTTAAACAAATCCACCCATGAGACAAAAATGACAGAAATATGCACAGATATTGTAACAATGTCAATTTCCTGGTTTTGGTATTGTGCTATTATTATGTAATATGCAACCATTTGAGAAAACTGGTTAAAACTTCCTAGGGATCTCTTTGTAATATCTTTGAAACTTCCTGTGACTCTAAAATTATTTCAAAATAAGAAGTTAAAAATGTAAACAAACCTTGACTTTTCAATAAATGGCTCTGGAGAAGTTAGTTACATATATAAATTTAAATAAAGGGGCACTAAACCCTCATACACAATACGCAAATATCTGTTTGACATACATGAAAACTCTGATAAAGTAGGCACAATTATGAGGATTTATGATGAAATTTAGGGTGCTTATGGCAGGACAGAAATTTTTAACAGTCCAAGAAATTTATTTAACAAACTATGAATTATCCCTAAATATTGAAAATGGCCAAAAATCTTGAATAGAGACCCAACAAATGAGGAAATCAAATGTGAAAATGAGCATGTAATTAGTTATTAGAAAATTATTACAAACTTTTATGCACAAGAGATTAGCATGAATTCAGCCTTCAATGTTTTCAAGTATGAAGGATGCTGGTGGCAGTATAAATTACAACATCCTTTAGGGAAATAGATTGGCAGTGCTATTAAATTTGAATCCTGTGATCCAATAATTGCACTTCTAAATATGTTCCATGAATCAAGTTTGACAACAGAATCACACACAAGAATGTTCACTGCAATATGCTTTGAAATGGTAGAAAACCGGTGGGGGTGATTTCATAAAGAGTAAGTTGGGTTAATACCTGTGCACTAGTTTAGTGGAAAGCAATGTAATACTATGTAGCAGGAAAAATTATAACTAAGTGTACAGAATTGATGGATCTTACAAACATAATGTTGAGGAAAAGAAGTCACAGTGGATATGTAAAGTAATATTCTATTTTTATTAAGTACAAAATAGGCAAAACCAATGAATACTTTGCATAAGGATGTGTATAAGTAAGCTCATGTAAAAAAGCAAGTAAATGACATATACATTACTCATGACAGTAATTACCACTGGAGAAAGAAGGAGAAGGATAGGCTAGAGGAAAGGGAACCCATCAGAGACTTCTATGAGGCTGACATTATTCTATTTTTAGCTTGAATGGTGGGTTTGTGAGTGTTCATTTCAATATTCTTCCTTTAAATCTCCTGTGAATATGATATATTTCACAATAAAATGCTAGAGAAAAATTATCTGTGCACTATGTAACAGGTCATATGTAATTAGTAGCAGCAAGACATTGATCTCCCTATAATTAGACAAAAATTGTTAAATTACATTTGGTGCATTTCCCCCCCAATCCACCTTATCTTTATTATTTTTAAATATATTTTTATTATAGAAGTTGTGAACTTACAAAACAATCATGCACATGTGTTGAATTCCCATGAAACACCCCTTCCACCAACACACCACACCATGGTGGAATGTCTGTTGCAGATTATGAGATAATATCATCAGACTATTGCCACCAACCATGGTCCACAGCATACACTTGGCACACATTTTCCACACTCTCCCACTATCAATACAGTACATCTTTGGCATAGATGCAAGAATATTACAATATTGCTGTTAACCACAGTCCAATGGTCACACCACTTGTAAGATATGGACTATATTTAGTAATATTTTGATGGTATTCTTTCATAATTTGTTATAAATGTTTTATAACAATGCAAGGTGTTGGTGGTGGGGTGATGTATAGGACTGAACCCTTGTATAAGGTTATGCATGTTTGTTTTGTAAGTTCACAATTTTACTATACATTATTGTTTATATATTTTCATGTATGAATGATATACTTCAAAATTTTTTTAAAAAATGTAAAATAAATTGTTAAATTACAAAAAAATCACATTATTAAAGCATTGGAGAACTATGTAAACAATGAGGGCAAGATGATCTAAATTTTCATAGTGGGAAATTCTTTCCTAAGTGACCTGAGGTCATTGGTTATTTTATGCCCTTTAGGCATTTGTTGATTTTGTACATCTGCCAAAGGTTGGGTTTGCCAGGCTGCTTTTGGGGGAAAGAGAATCAGCACGTTTTGATGGTCACATGGGCTGACGTTATAGATTAGAATCTGGAGTCCCAAATGCACAGGCAATCTTTCCCAGTGGACGTTTGATGAGTGATAGGACAGCATGGCAATTTGGGGTCCTGTTCTAGAAAGACAGAATGAAGTGTCACACAGGCTCAGGTTCTCAGGAGACAAAGTTATGCTCTTGGTAGGAGACAAATATGAAGGTTATTCCCCATGAAAACTTTTGTTACATATTGAAACCCTGGGGCACAAAGTTAAATCTCGAAAGTGCAGAACTTTCAGGATTGAGTATAAAGAAAACCATGAGGTTGTTGATTGAATTCTTGGGAAGTACACAATAAAGGAGATTGACTAGAAATGCTGAGTTAAATATATTGAAGTACATAGAAAACAAAATCCTTCTGTAAGGACTACTTCAAACACATGGCCAGTATCACCCTCAAGATATTTGTTATATTGTAAAGTTGTGTGTTCAGAGTTTAAAGTGAATCATGAGACTATGTATAGGCTGTGGAGAAAGAATCTTGTTGTTCTAATAACCAAAAACATGAGGCAATTATTTCCAAAGGACAAGAATAAACTAGAGGTGAACTTAGTCTAAATAAAATTTCCACCCATCCATGACCCGGGAAGTCCGTTCCTGATTGGACAGGTATGATCAGCATCTTCCCTATCTGCCTAACAAAAAATAGGGTGAACTATGACTGAAAGAAAATACTATCATCTTCAGTCTCGACAGCTCTTTTATTTACAGAAATTTCAGCATAAAACAAAAATTGCAAGACATTCAAGAAGACATGTATGAGAGGGAAAAACTGACAAGAGACTAATCAAAATCACCACTCTCCTGGTACCAAATCTGTGTTAGTTTCCTAGGCTGCTGAAGCAAATAACATGAAATGGGTCAGCTTAAGCAATGGGAATTTATTTTCTGACAGTTTTGAGGACATGAAAATATCCAAGTCAAGGCATCATCAAGGAGATGATTTCTTCCCAAAGACTGGCTGCTGGTGATAGTTGGTTCTTCTGTCACATGGCAAGGCACGTGGCCACATTTGCTGGTCTCTCCCTTCTCTTCTAGGTTTCATTGACTTCAGCTTCTTGCTTCTGTGCCTTTCTTTTTCTTTTCCTGAATTTCATTCTGCTTAGAAAGGACTCCAATAATAGGATTAAAACCCATCCTGATTGAGGTGGGCCATACTTTAAAGTAACCTCATCAAAAGGTCCTACATAAAATGGGTTTACGCCCGTAAGACATAAACTTTGAGGACATGTTCTTCTAGTATACAGACAGCTTCAAACAACCACTGAATAACAATTACAGAAAAGTGAAAGTGAAAGAATTACAAGAAAAAAATCCATATTTGATACATCTTAAAAATTATAAGATTGAAAGAAAGGTTAAAATTATAGAAAGCAACATCACACATGACACTATTTTTATAATGCTCAAACACAATGAAACTGAACCGGATGTTTTAGAAAATATACATATGTAACTATAATATTTTTCATAAGGAAATAAGAAACACAAAATTATGAGAGAGGTACCTATGAGACCTGAAGTAGGGAAAGAGCAGGAAGATGATACTATTCTGTTTCTTGAGATGGTATTCAGTCAAGGCAGGCTCATTTCATAGCATGTTAGTGTGTTTGTGTGTGTATGTGTGTGTATTATATCCCCCACAAAGTTATATTGAAGTCCTAACTCCTCTAGTCCTGTGAATGTGGTCCTATGCTGAAGGTGTTATTAGTTAGATGTGACTAAACTTGTTTAGGGTGGATCTTAATCCAATATGATTTCTGTTGTTATAAGGAGAGAAAAGTTTTGCATAGTCAGGAGGAGACAGACAGAGATAACAGCCATGGCATGGAGACAAAAATTGAGTCATTGATTGCCAGCCAGCCATCTCTAGAACCCTAGAGACTTCAGGGAAGTGTGCCTGCTGATATCTTGATTCAGACTTCTAGCTCAAGAACTGGGAGATAATAAATTTCTATTGATTTTAGCCACCCATTTTTTTGTTGTTGTTGCTTTGTTAAGGCAACCCTAAGAAATTAAGTCAACACACACATGCACATATGCAGAATAAATACTGTATATATATGTGTGTGTGTGTGTACACATATATATATTATGAAGGAAAATAACGTGTAAAATGAATTTTTATTCAAATATTGCATAATAAATTGATTTTACATTGAAGAATTGTTTTAAAAATCGATTGCTTTTTTCTTTAAAAAAAATAAGAGACTCCTGAACTATTGTAAAAACAACAGGTAACTACAACATTAAGCAAAACTATCATTCCACTTGGAAAAAAGAAACCTATCATTAGGATGGACCAGGTTTCTCTCGTGTAATTGCTCTTCATTTCCTTTTCCTGTTCTGGTTTGAGAGAAGGAAAGCCCAAGAGACAGAACTCGGCAGTTGTGTAGCCTCCAATGGGTGAGTTTTCTCTACATAAGTACTGATAAAAGGGGCCCAGAAGGGAGTGTTAGCTTAGATGTACAGAAGACGGTACCCAGTGGGAAATGTTTTGTGGTAGAGAAGAAGCAAACCCAGAGGAGGCAAAGGTTCAAAATCTCAAAGAAACCAATCAGCTAGATGCCATCTGTTATCAGAACCATTCCTGGTACAGCAGCTGGTTAAAGCAGAATGTATGGACCAGAATGACACAATTCTAGGGGAAGAAGCACATGGTAAAATCTAACCAGGTTGTAATGGTTAATGAGTAGAGTTTCTGTTTGGTGTGATAGAAAGTTTTTGGTAATGGATGGTGGTGATGGGAGCAAAATTTTGTGAATGTAATCAACATCACTTCATTTTTTACTCAAAAGTAGTTAAAATGGGGCTAAACATATACTGCTGGTTAATTTAAAATGGAATGGATATATAAAATGTGCCGATTTTGGTGTCATTTTTGTTGCTTTGTCATTATTTGTTTAAAATGAAATTTCCTCTGAAATGTTAGAGAAATTTGAGTTATGTAAATGTATTATGAAACAAAGTCAGACTCTCAAGCTCATTTATGGATGACTATATGTTCTGTAAAAAAGCGTTATCAATTTTCCAATTCTCTTCACTGGTATTAATGGAATAATTAATACAATATGCAAGAATGTCATTTCCTGGAAAGACTCATAAATTGCACCTTTCTGAATCCTCAGATTCTGAGAGGCAGCTGAAGATGATTAACCTATTTAAAATATGTGTGACCATTTCAAACTTAAACCACTTTTCACCCCACTTGGAGCAACTGTTTTTCAAGGCATGGAGTTTGTGTGACAGATATTATAGAAGACCAGTCTAATGGAAACTTCCCTAAAAAGGTGTCACTTTTCAGTCACTTTAAAGCAGCCATATAGAAACAACTATATAATTAATATTAAACACTGATAATAAGACTTGAATATTCAACAAGAATTTGAGACATCTGTAATTTAACGTTTCTTCATTGTGGTGCAGATGCAGTAGACGTGTAGCTGCAGTAAAATAATGGCATATATTTAGCAACACTTTATCTGTTTAAAGAAAAATTCTATGTACTGATAGTGATTTCTTCATGACTCCATGCTGTGAAACTGTTGGTAACTGGGAAATTTGACAGCTTATTCAAGACAGCCAGAATAGAATATGCTTAGGCAGCCTTGAAACCGATAAGAGCGTGTTTGTGTTATGAAGGAACATTAGTCCATTCATCTTCCGCGTGCTATGAGCTGTACATATTTCAAATTTTCAAGTTGTGTACATTTCAAGGTTTCACAATAATCAGATCGGCTGGAAAAATTATGGCAATGATTGTCATCTCTCTTCACTTGCATATACTTGGTGATTTTTTGGAAACATTTTTTAAATGTTTATTTCCAATATGTCTGGATAAGGAGTATGTATGCCATGAGTAATCAGTTAAATTTGAAGAGGCCTATATTATAATGGTTTTAATGATCCTCTATATTAGAAAACATCAGTGAGAAAAAAGTATATGATGGAATTGGATCCAGGGGATCTTTATTTATACCATTTGGCATGTGTGCAGAAAATATATACAAATGGCCCAGTTGAGATATTAGGTAAAATGCACAGTCCTAGCTGTGTGAACGACATCAGTGCTTAGAACATTAGGCATCCGATGCCTTTGGGTTCTGAAAGATGAATGACCAAATGGGTATACAACGAGAAAAACTGCACTATGCATAGATTTAACAATATAAGGAGAAGAAAAGGAAAAAATTATCTTTCTCTAATAATGTCATAAAATGCTACAGAAAAATAACACGGCATGTTAGAAAAACAAAGTGACATGTGGAAAATCTTCCTAGGAAATAAGCTAAATGTGAAGTAAGGACAAGAGCAAGACTTTTGTTCCCATTGATTAGGAGGTTGCTATTGGTTTAACCCACCAATACCACCAGGCCACTTTGGATAAAATAATTCTCCCTTTCATCAATTGAAATTTGCATTTAAGTGGCACATTTTGCATTGATGAACTGTCTCCTTGTGTCAGTTTGAATCTTCTGGGAAGGAGGGACCAATAAGAGATTTGATGTGCAAGAGATTTATTGGCAAATGCCTGGGAAGGGAGAGGAAGCAGGCATAGGTGGGGAGCCTTTGGACCATAATGCAGGTCTAATGCCTGTAAAAAGAAAGAGAAGGAAGGCTGAGTGGAAAAACTTCTGATGCAGTGCAGTTCTGAGAAAGCCTCAGCAGGTCAACGTTGCGTTCCCAAGCAGAGCTCACCTTTCCAAAGAGCCTAAGCTAGATACAATGGAATGGCTCTGCCTTCATGCTTGCTCAGTGTTTAGTTACTGGCATAGAGTTGAGGGTGGGAAGGGTTGCTGCCTTAGTATGAGCATCAGAGGAACCCAAAGTTGTAGCAGCGGAAAGCTGAAACCTGAGTGAGCACCGACGCAGGCTCTCCTGGGTGTGTATCCCATGTCCACCACACTCCACATGGAATATACTCACATATATGGGTTTTCTTAAGGGCATTCTAGGACATGTTAATCACTGGCACTCATCCACAGAAAATAAGTAAGATCTTTACAGAAATCGGAAAGGGAGGGTGCCTTAGATTGCCAGGGCTGCTGAAAATGTGCCACAAATTGGGTGGCTTCAAACCACAGAAATGGATTGTCTCACAGTTCTGGAGGCCAGAAGTCCAAAATCAAGGTGTGGCAGTGTCATCAAATCAAGGAGTGACAGGCCTTGCATCTTTCAAAGTCTGCCGGGTTCTGGTGGTAGCTTGCTGGCAATCCATCACCCAATCTCTTTCTCACCACATAACCATCTTCTCTCTCTGCCTGCCTTTCTTTACCCAAATTTCCTCTCCTTATAAGGACTTTAGCCTAATCCAGGCTGTCTTCATCTTTGCCAATATCTTCAAAGATCCTCTTTCCACATAGGATCATATTCACGAAGCCAAGCTTAAATGCGCCTTTTGGGGGACATAGTTCAATCTAACATGTCAACTTTTCTTGTGAAATAATTTAGAGAATGAAAGGCCCAGGACATGATATATAGTTATCAATGAGGTTACAAGTGACAAAAACACAGTGTGAACCAGTTTAAGCAAAAAGGAGATCATGTGAGCTCGTACCTAGGGTAGTGGAATGGAGCCACATCAGGGTCCAGGTGCTTTTCTCCAAATCAAGCTCCATTTCCAGATGGGATCTCTTCACCTGGCCTGTGTTAGGGTTATCCCGGGGGATATACATATATAATACAAATATACATAGATATGTAAATATTGTAATATTTATGATAGGAATTGGCTCATGTCACCATGGGGATTGGCAATTATGAATTCCATAGACAGGCCACAAGAAGTTGGGGATTCCAATGAAGCTTCTAATAAATTCTTCAGGAGAAGCTAGCTGGCTGAAGTAGAGATGTAAATTCTTCTTTCTCTTCTGTGCACTATGATTTCTAGCTTCTGGCTACTCCTCGTGGCTTCTTTCTCTCTGTCTGAATTTCATTTTGCTTATAAAGGACTCTAATAATCTGGATAAAAGGCCAACCTGATTCAGTGGGCTCACTCCTTAACTGAAGGACCAACTTGGAGAGATCCTATGTACAATGGGTCCACACCCACCAGAATGTGCACCAAGATGAAGCCCAGGCCCACAACTGGGGCACCCAATTAAATCCACCACCTGTCCCTCACTCCCCAAGGTCCCAAAAGCTCAGGCAACAACGCTGGTAAAGATTGCAAGGATCTCAGAGTAAGTTTCAGTCTTCTTCCTAAGCAAGGTGCTGTGAGGTTAGGGGTTGCTCTGATTGTCCCAACTTAAATACTGGGCCCTTTCCCAGGAATTGGGGAAATATGCAGTTTCCACTAAAGTAGGTGACTGGGAATGATTCCTATGAGATGAAGGACAGGTGGCACCCTTAAAGGGAAGGTTTCAAGACTGCAAAAAATAGGATTATTAAACATGGCAGAGAGAATGGGGGAATAAGCATAGTGCAAGAGGTTGACTATAATTTTTTGTGGTGTGAAGGCACTGAATACCTGCTTATGCCAAAATATACCACCTGGAGAGCGTATATAGGCAAGAGGGCAATCTGAATCTGCCTCAGACAGAAATAAAACTTGGGCACTGTCTGACCCATTCCTGCATTAGCAGGGCCTAGAACAGTGTCAGCATCCCAGACACATTTAATAAACATGTATTCAATGGCTGATTTCATTGAGTAAGTAAGTATAAGAATTACCAGAAGTAACTGCAAATTAAATCAATAATCCGTGCATATGACTTTACTGTGTAGGAGCATACTCAGAAAACCATCAGATTCCCCCCCACAAAACAATTTAAATAGGAAAAATACCACTCAAAACAAAATCCAACTAAATGACAAAGATCAAAAGCTAAACAGGAGAGAGCAGTAATGCACAGGACTCTATTCTTTGATAATATGACACACACTCAAATAGAACTAAGAATTAATTTTTCTAACTTTAGCATTTTAATGCACTATTGACATTATGTCAAGATTGTGGCTCCATATTGAAAGAGAAAGTGGTATCTAAATTTAGTGACCAAATGAAATAGCTTTTCATATATGGACTAGTTAAATTAGAATTGTTTCAATTAGCTTTAAGTAGGGAAAGTTTGTTCTTGATTTAATAGCAATCTTAATATATAAAACACTTAATTATTTTTATTTATTTCTCTCCCCCTTAATTGTTTTTTTAAACTCTTTTTCTCCAACTTCACAAAGAATAAAAATATAAAACAGCTTTATCACAGAGTTGCTGTATTTGTCAAAATAGACCAGGCTATGCTGCAGTAAAAAGTAAACTCAAATCTCAGTGGCTTATTGTAACAAAAGTTTATTTCACACTCAAATCACAACCCAATGTGGGTCAGGTCCAGTTGTCCTCCAATGTTGAACCCAGAATCCAAGCTGCCTCTTTCTTGCAAA
>JAQZBX010080897.1:0-13746 GCA_029593785.1 Cabassous unicinctus | reverse complement strand
AAAAGATTAATTTAATTAAGTTATTTATTCCCCCCTCGTTGTTTGCACTCACTGTCTGCTCTCTATGTCTGTTCGTTGTGTGCTTGTCTTCTTTTTTTAGGAGGCACTGGGAACTGAACCCAAGACCTCCCATGTGGGAGGGAGGCACCCAATCACTTGGGCCACCTCCACTCCCTGCTTGTTGTGTCTCTCATTGTGCTTCCTTGCTGTGTCTCTTTATTGCATCAACTCGTTGCATCATCTTGTTGTGTCAGCTTGCTGTCTTGCTCATCTTCTTTAGGAGACACCTGGAACTGAACCTGGGACCTCCCATGTAGTAGGCGGGCACCCAACTGCTTGAGCCACATCTACTTCCCAGTATTCTTTTTAGGAAAGATATTATCTTCTTGACCTCTCAATGCTAAATATTTTAACCTCTTCTTTCTACCAATTTTTCTGTTATATTGTAATATTACGATAAGGATTTTAATTTTAAGTTTCTACCACATCTTAAACTCAATAACTGTATTTTTGTATTTAAATCGAATGAATTTGCTAATTAAATATATTTTGAAAATTTTCTCTTTCACTAAATTAGGCATTAAAATTATTCCTTTTGTTTTATTGTCTCTATTTCAAAACTTCAAAATAATAAGACGATAACCCATAACTATTGGAAGTTCATTATAAAGCAAAGATTACTATCAGATTTCACTTACTTGCATTTACAGCCTTCAAACATTCCAGTTTTGAGGAAATATGGGCAAACGATGGTGGTTTTAATTTTATTTGTCTTTTCATCATTTAATTCATAGAAGAGGGATTCTGCAAAGCCAAAGGCTGCAAACTTACTTCCACAATAATCTGAAACAAAGTGAGGAGCCATTAGTAATAGAGTTTGACAAGCTAACTCTTGGAGTTATTTTTTAAAAATTTAACCTCCCTTCCCCTTTCTCAGGCTTGAGCTTAGAGGCAAAGCATTACTGCTAAAATCATTTCTATGGCCAAACATTCCACTCCTTTATCTCCACACAATATACCCAACACCAAGTCACTGAATAAAATACAAGATGGAAATTAATTCAACTTCTTTTAACCCAGGAAGACAAATGAGCCAATAGGCACATCCTTCTCTTTGTTTTTGAAAAAGAGAAGGAAATCTTCCCTTACCACTGTCATTATAAATAAGGAAATGGAAAGAAATGCTGGGGTTGTAAACGTAGTCAAATGTACCAAAGATTTCCCCAGTTCTAGAAACACTTCTCTCTACCTTGGAAGAACCCCTATTTTCAGTTGCCACAGACTGAGGGGTACAAAAAATACATGGTAAAGCAAAGTACTTACCTACTAGTCCAGGAATACCAATTAATCCTGCTGCACTTGAGATACAAACCAAGTGTCCATGGTTTCTATTAATCATGGCAGGAAGGAAGGCTTTGTAAGTCTAGAAGATATAAATATATTGTCTCAATATTTCATTAATTTATTATTTTATTTGCTCAACAAATATTTTAAGAACTTACTAATTCGTTTAACACATGTGATGTATTCAATTCTGTGGCAGTACAAATGTAGGTACCATGTGGTCACTGTCTTCAAGAACCTTAGAGTTTTATGTGTTTGTTAATCTATACTAATTCAATTAAATGAGCATTTTACATTTATGGTTTGTTAAAAAACTGAAAACCAAATTTTTCTAGTATGCTGAATTCTAGCATGTGGTTGCCAGAAACCTGTATTTAAATTTAATCTCTTTCCCTTTCCTGGCTTTACCATAAGCAAGATTCCTCTTCTCCACAGTAGATTGGCAGAATGGGAGAAATTGTTTGAGGAAAGGTGAATTTAAATGCAAGGCAAATATATTTCTGGTAAGTAGAATACTTTGGGATTGTCTACCATTGAGTTGGATATATTCTTAGCTATTTTGGTAAAATTCACTCATTCGTCCTCAAGCAAGACATTAATTCTGTGTTTTTAGTCCTCATGCTATAAAGAAATCCTAGTTCCCCTTTTCGGTTCTCTTGGAGAACTTTTCCATTCCCTTTCCCCCCAGTATTTGGCCTTTTCCCCTAACCTCTCTTAGGGAATGATTATCCAAAACTTGGAAGTAAGGCAAAGAGATTATTGTGTGACCCTTATCATGCTAGAGCATTTTCTGATAAGCTTGCTTGAGGGTCATCTAACTCTCTTGGACAATGTAACTTTGTTTTTTGACTAACAGTTATTAGGGGCCCAATTATTTCACAATCCTGCAAAATTAGAGGTTAACTTATAGAAAACTAATAGGTATAATTTTGCTTCAGTCCAGTAAAAAAGATAATTCCAGAGATAAGTGTTTAGCTCTCTTGTTTCAACATTCATTTTTCCATTGACAACCTAAATCCAAGTTTCTCATATTATCATGGGATCAGCCCTGTTATCCTGCTGGTTCTCTCATAAATGAATTCAGTAAAACCTTGACAATGCTCACCATCTATTCCTATGAGATTTTAGCATTTGCTTTTAGAATTTTGGAGATTCTGCTGAGATGTGTTTACTTACAAAGACCCATCAAAGAAGAGAACAGCTGATAGATGAAAGAATGTCACCTTTTCTTTTGAGCTCCTTTGTGACTCACTAACCCTGTTCCAGAACTGCTGAACTGATTGGTGAGTTTCTGCTGAGATGCAGACAATTGGCCTCTTTTAATATTTCATGTCCAAGTGTGGTAGCAATTTACATATCTGTCTCTTCTTACTTAGTTTAACCTTATTTTAGGGACTACCCTGAGGAAATGTGGGAAAAAGTTGTCAAATCAAAAAGAGAAACTCAACCTCTCCTGGGTTAATTTATCAATACAAATTTGTTAAGAGATTGCACTCTTTATAACATGGATAGAAAGGTCCTAGAGATGTGTCAGGGCTCTCACTGGAATAATGGACCAAATCCTGATGAAATAGTTAGGTATCACAACCTCCAGCCTGATAATTTTGTTACTGAAGTAGATTAACTTGAGCCATTCAGTTTTGCCATCAATAGGTAGTTTCTGCACCCTCCTCCTTCCATCCGCCACCTTGCTTGAAGGCCACTGGTACTACAGGTCAGAAACTGTGTCTTCTGGAGACAAAGTAAAGGAGGGCACTTTCAAAGCCACAGTGGAAGATGGCCAGGGACAAACTCAGAGGTCCAGGCTTCCCAGGCTAAGTTGATCACGCCATGGTGAAGAGAAACGTTGTAAAGACATACCAGAGGCAGAATCAGATTTCTAGGACTTGTTCAGTCCAGAAGCAGAACAAATATACATCAATGTTACAAGAGATTAATACTAGGATGATATTTGGGCAAAAATGCAACCAAAACAATCTATGGACAGTAGTGTTTAGTAATATATTAGCAATCATCCAACAATTGTAAAAAAAGGAAGCATGCTAAGTGAAAGATACTAGACAAAAAGTACTACGTATTGTTTAACTCCATCTATGCAAAACGTAAATACAAATAAATTACAGAGATGAAAATAGATTAGCAGTTATATATGTCAGGGGAAAGGTGGAGAGATACTACCAAGCGGTAGGGTTTTTTGGTGTTCATTTTTGTTTTTTTTTTGTTCTTTTTTTCCTTTTCTTTTGCTTTCTTTTCTTTTCTCTTCTATTCAGGGTAATGCAAATGCTCTAATATTGATTGAAGTGATGAATGCACAATTCTGTGATTGTACCACTGATTGTACACTTTAGATGAAGTGTATGGTTTATGAGTTTGTTTCAATAAAATTGATAAAAATACATTAGAACCATATAATAGCATATTTGAATTGATTGAGGACAGAATAAGTGAATTGGAGAAGAGAGCATCTGAACTTGAAAAGACAGAAGAACAGATAGAGAAAAGAATGGGAAAAATTTAATTGGGTCTCAGGGAATTGAATGACAGTGCAAGACACACAAACATACACATTTTAGGTGCCCAAAAGGAGAAGTAAATGGAAAAGGGGCACAAGGAATATTTGAGGAAACAATGGCTGAAAATTTTCCAACCTTAAGAAAACATGAATAGTAATATTCAAGAAGGACAACATATCTCAAACAGAATAAATTGAAATAAACTCACTCTGAGCCATCTGCTATTCAGAATGTCAAATGCTAGAGATAAAGAAAGGATTCTGAAAGCAGCAAGAGCAGTGTATCACTTACAAGGGAACCTCAATAAGACTAAGTGCTGTTCTCTCATCAGAAACTACAGAGACGAGAAGGCAGTGGTATGATATATTTAACATACTGAAAGACAAAAACTGCCAGCCAAGTATTCTTTATCTGACAAAACTGTGCTTCAAAAAATGAGGATGAGTTTAAAGTCTTCACAGACAAACCAAAACTGAGAGTTTGTCACCAAGAGACCGGATTTACAAGAGATACAAAAGGGTGGACTGCTACCTGAAAGGAAAAGACAAGGGTGGGTGGCTTGGAAAAGAGTGAAGAAATTAAGATTATAAGTAAGGGTAACTAAAAGTGTTAAAAGACAGACAATAGTAAGATATGACAATGGAAAGCCAAAGGATAAAATGGATGAAGTAAGTAATGCCTTTACAATAATAACATTGAAAGTTAATAGATTGAACTCCCCCATCAAAAGACATAGACTGACAGAATAGAGAAAAAAGTATGAGCCATCCATATGCTGTCTACAAGAGACCCACCTTAGATGCCTATACTAAAAAAGAAGAAAGAGCTAAAATCAAAGACCTAACTTAATACTTGGAGGTAATAGAAAAATAACAGCAAACCAATCCTAATGCAAACAGTCAGAAAGAAATAACAAAGATTAGAGCAGAGAAAAAAATTAAGAACAAAAAAACAATAGAGAAAATCAACAAAACCAAAAGCTGATGCTTTGAAAAGGTCAATAAAATTGAAAAAAAGAGAAAATAAGAGAAGATGCAAATGAATAATATCAGGAATGAAAGGGTGCACATTATGACTGACCCCACAGAAATTTAAAGAATCATAAAAGGATAGGATGAGAAACTGTATGCAAACAAATTAGAAATCCTAGGTGAAATGGAAAAATTCCTAGAAATGCACAAACAACCTATGATTGACTCTAAAAGAAATACAGGAACTCAGTAATCCAATCACAAGTTAAGAGATTGAATCAGTCATCAAATATCTTCCAACAAAGAAAAGTCCAGGACCAGATGACTTCACAGGTGAATTCTACCAAACATTTCAAGAAGAATTAATACCAATCCTGTTTAAACTCTTCTAAAAAATTGAAAAGGAGGGAAAGTTACCCAACACATTTTATGAAGCCAACATCACCCTAATACCAAAACCAGATATAGATACTACTAGAAAAGAAAATTACAGACCCATCTTTCTAATGAATATAGATGCAAAAATTATCAACAAAATAGTTGCAAATTGAATCCAGCAGCACATTAAAAGAATTATACACCATGATCAAGTGGATTTTATTCTTGGTATGCAAGGGTGGTTCAACATAAGAAAATCAATTAATGTAATACACCAATTGAAGGAAAAGAACCATATGATTATTTATAATGTATTTTTAATCTCATCCATTGTGTCTTTCATTCCCATAAGCTCTGTTAATTTTCTTTGCAGGCTTTCAAATTGTTCTCTGCTCACACAGTGTCTTCTTAATGTCCATTATTTTTTTTAGTCATATTTTCCTTCAACTCCTTGAATGATTTAGGAGATTGTGTGAAAATCATTGATTAGTTAACTTAAATCCTGTGTCTTGCAAGGATTCCTGATTTGTCCTTTGGCTGGGCCATATCTTCCTGTTTCTTAGTATGGCTAACTTTTCTGATATCTAGGCATCTGATTATATTGGTATTTTTACTTTGTTGGTCAATTCCTCTCTCTTGCCTAGTGGTTTTGTTTCACAGCTCCTCTTTGATTTTTGACTCAGTTTTCCCTAAAACTTTAAGATTGCCCTGTTTAAGTTATCAAAACAGGGCCAGGGATCCACTAGTAGGGTACAGACCAGATCAACAGGACCTGGGAAAGGTACCAGAGACAAACCTTTTCTTCCTTCACTTTCCTAGCTGGCCAGTAGATGGGGATCTTCAGCAAACCTTTCCATGGAGATCACTCTTTCAATTTCCGCAAGACTGGATTTTCAGAACCAGTGATTCAGAGGTGTGTTATGCTGTTTAAACTTGCTGAAAAGAAACCACACTCAGTCTCCTCTGCTGCACCCTCCCTCTTTCCAGGGAGGAATATGCCCTTTCCTCTCTCCATTGGCCGCTCAGCCACAAGTTTTACTGAGGCTGTTTGCCTCAAGGGTGGGGGATGGGCAGCATTCCAAGCCACGAGGGCTGGTAACTCCCAGTTTTCCTTTTGGCCTCTTCATCCATCTGTCCACAGTCCCTCCTGGACGATGCATGTGGCACTCTCCTGGTCTGCAGATCCCCAAAGCAGGTCCCTTGGACAAATTCTGCCCTTCCTTCCCTGTTTTGTAAGAGACCTGGACCCTGCCTGACCTACTCTGATGCCGTCTTTCCGGAACTCCCTTCTGGATGCTTTATGAGCAAGGGAGTAAGAGGATTTGACTAATGTGTCTAAAAGAAGACTTTGTTTCTGCATGAAGGCAGTTTAGAAGGTATCAGAGTTGAGGATTGAAGGCCATGCCTGTGGATAAGAGGCAATCATGACTTGGACTAGGGTGGTGGCAGCAGACATGGAGAGAAGTAAGTGTTTTTGAGCATATTTTATAGGAAGAGCCAAGGATTTGGGGATTAAGGAAAAGGGAATTAAGGATGACTTACAGATTTTCAGTGTGATTAGAAATGGGTGCTTCCTAGTTCCATTTACTAAGATGGTATTTCCCTTTACCAAAAGGAAATGATTTCGGGTAAGGTGGGAAAGGGGAGGAAATCAGTGGTTTTGTAAATATTTGTGGGATGCTGGCTGTATGTAAAGCACTGTGCTAGGTGCTCAATAAATACTGGCTGAAAATGTGTGTTGGGCCCTAGTAGGGTTTTCCACTGGTTTCCCGGAGGGCAAGAAAGATGACCAAGGAAATAGTTCCACAGACCGCGGAGAGAGGGTTTTAAAAGCAGTGAATGGAAAGAGGGAAGAACCAGGGGACACAGAAGCAAACCCATTCCAAGACCCTATCCTCAGAACTACAGAAGACTAAGTCCTCCCACCTTTGTTTCCTGTGTTATGGTGCTTAGTTGTGCATGCACAAAAAACATCTTTTTTAAACATACATCCCCACCCCCACCCTGAGCACGTTCCTATCACTCATTAACAAACTAAATCTCTCTTGTATCATTACTATCACACTCAGTTTATAGGTTGGTAGGAAGATTTTTGAGCAGCCTAAGGGATCTTGGGACCAAACCAAGGGGAAGGATCCTATCTTGAGATTGTGGAATGGGGTAAAATTAGGGGAAAGAAAACCTGAATGGGGGCATTGTGAAACTGGCAAGGAAGAGACTCCATTTGTCTGTCAATAAAAATATTGTATATGTACAGGCAAATGGCTGAATACTTGTTTACTATCCTCTATAACACCATGTTCATAAATTACATAGAATTTTTCATACTCACCAATAAAAGAAAATGGAAAAGAAAGAAAACTTACCCAGAAATGAGACAAAGCATTTACAAGAAATGTTTTTTCCACCATATGACCTGGATTATCAAGAAACCGTTTCCCTGTCACAATTCCTGCATTGTTAATGAGGATGCTCACATCGCCAACTTCTTTTTTAACCTGGGCAGGAGTGAAGCAAACACTATTTCATTGGAGGTGTTGCATTTTGATATATACATATATATATTTTTCCCCCCTCTGAGTCTTCATTTTTAAAATTTTATTCAAGTGGTTTCTTTAAAATTAACATCATTTTTATCTTGCATGTATAAAGGTAGCAATTTTAAGGTAATTTTAGGGTCAACTAAAATAGAAATAAAACCACTTTGACTTGGCCATTTTGTTTAAAGACTCTTGGTGTTTTTGTGGAAATGACCTACTGTTGGAGTATATTTCTGTCTCTCCTATTTCTGTTGTGTTAACACCCTTTCCTTCAGGGTCACTGTCCATTCAACGAGTGTGCTGTTGTGTGGTGAGCACCACCTCTGTCCTTGGCAACCTCTGACCATCTTCCTTCATGTGGCACTTAGTCCTTCCCACTGGCATGTGATAGTCATTCTTTAGGTGTCATTCCCCCTTCCTCTATGAGTAGGATGGCAAGGAGCATGTCCCATTTCCCCTAATGCCTGGCCAGGAATTGACAAAAGTCATTCCAAACATTTAAATGTTGACTCCATTGCTCATAGACTTCTCTTATACAGTGAACTTTTGTCCGAAGGATCACCTCAGATCTAGCTATCATTGGTGTCTATTTCCCTGCACCCCACTCTTGTATTACTGCCCTAATGTCGCTTGTGTCCATAGCACCTTTCTCTTCTCTTTGTTATTGAATTTCCCACTTCACCAGTTTTCATAATCCACAAAATCCCACCTGCCCCATTCAAAAGAAAGTGTGCTTCTGGATGGATTGCTTCCAGTTGGTGTGTTTCCCTCTTTGGGTAGGTAAAGCTGACCCAGGGGTAAAGCCTGGTATATATATATATAAACAGCAACTTTGAAGACCACCCCCCCCTTTTTTTGCCTTAAACTGGATCTTTTGCATGGATACAACATTCTGTTTCTTTGTTTTCCAAACAGAAGCACCTCTTGCCTTGACTTGGTTTTCTAATCCCTTGTCCATGCACTGCTGTGTGTTGAGCCTGTCTGATAATATGATTTGGAGATATTTGATAAATACCGCTACTAGTGTACTAGATTTAAATGAACTACAAAAGAAACAATTAATATTGCTGAACTGACCTTGAGCAGAAGGGTTGGTCTCCTCTACTATGGAGAGCAGCAAGCAGAGGAAAACATCCATGAGATGCTAACTTTCAAGGAAGGGCATTCCATTGGCTTGATGAGGGAATCAGTATAAGCAAGTGCAGAATCTTAGAGTGAGATACATGGGCCCAGGAAGGATACCAGATAAGGGGATGGATTTGGCTTAAAATGTTCCTGAATACCTAAGGAAAACCTAGAGGGGTCACTGTAGCCCTGTCTAAGAAGAAACCCTGAGACTTAGGGACATCAGAGCCAAAAGGGACTTCATCTAGGTCATGGAACTTAATTTTCAATGTTACTTCATGGGGTCGTTTAGGAAGGTATTATCTCAATTTACAGATGAGGAAAGAGAGGTTCTGAGAGATCGAGATTTTGTCAAAGAACACATAGCTTTTAAGAGGAAGAACAATTCACATCCCGCTTGGATTCAATATCTCAAGTTCTTTTCACTCAAATTTACTACTTTCTAGCCAAAATGATTATTTCTATGAGTAACGAACAAACCCCAGGCTTGTGCATGTGCACACACATTAATAAATATTAAGATTTGAACCACCATTTGGGAATAAAGTGGGAACCTGGTTATTCCAACAAAAACTATTTGTTGTACATTGGACTTCTGTGTTGGAGATGAGTGTGTTACCTCAATCCAATTTGAAGAAGTTAATTATTGTTCCTCTTTAGATTTCTGCCATTACTATTTGAATTTCTCATACATTTCAGGGGGCTGGATAATGTCTGTCATTGATTGAAATTCTTGCATGTATGTAATGTCTAACACCAGTATTTTGGTTCCTTGGGAGTAGATAAGTAATTGAAATTAAACCAGAAAGCAGATAAAGTCCTATCAATAGAAAAATTCTATTGATAGGACTGCAGGAAACAAGAAAAGTCTAAGATGCATTCCAATGAGCAGAAGATAATTTTTGGCTAAGGATTTTAACCTGATTTTTTACTAGATAGTACAATTTTAAGCAAGAAGGAAAGATTTGGTAGGAGAGGAATCGGGGAGTCAGGAGATTACAACAATTGATCAAAGGAGTAGGATTCTTAAGGGGTCTTCTTTATCCCTCAAGCATTTGCTGATGACCCTTTGGGAATGCACCATGGGCTTCAATGCCAGACTGATAGGTTCAGATCTCGGCTCTACCACCTATCTGCTCTGTTATCTGGGCAAGTTCCTTAAGCTTTCTCTGTCTCTCTTTATCATCAGTAAAATGGAGAAAATAACAGTACCTACCTCATAATGAAGATTGTATATGACAACATCTCAGGAGAGAAGGATTTTTCAGGGGCCCTGATCCAGCTAATTAGAGACATTATGGTAGTTAGTGGAAATACTGGTAGGTAGTGGTAGTACTGAAACTGGATGGCCTGCTAGACACACTGCTTCCTTGAGCTCACCCCAAAGATATTTGCCTGTGAACTACTTTCCCTTTTGCAAAATGAGAACTAGCTTCTATTCCACTTGCTTTGTTCCAAAATACACCCAGGGATGCTCGTGATCTTGTTAGCTGGTGATGAATTATAAACAACAAATCCTGTGGGCCCCGAAAACAAAGAAGGAAGCAATAGAAAAAGGACAAAAATAATGAGGAAGTTTTAGGTCATAAGTGTTACAGAGCAGGGACTCAATAAATATTTTTTGGATGAAGTGATAAGTGAATTCCACATTTGGAAGTGAGATTGGCAAAGGGAAGGAGAATCCCTTGGGGGTTTCATCTGCAAATTTAATTGAATATACCCTTTTGGGATCATAGTATAGTGGATAAGAGAGCAGGATCCTTGGGTTTGAATCCTGGCTCTGCCAACCACTAGCTTTATGAAATTGGACAATTTGCATATTTGCCCTGTTCCTTAGTTTCTTATTTGTAAATGGGGATGGTAATAACAAGGTTGTGTTGTATTGATTAAATGAGTTATTATGTGTAAAGTCCTTGGAATAGTAACTACTCAAAAACTTAACCATTGTTGTCAGTGTACTTGGTAACAGCACAATAAATGTTAGCTTTGTTTTATTTATTTATTTATTTATTTATTTATTTATTTATTTATTTATTTAGGTACCAGGGGCTGGGGATTAAACCTGGGACCTCCCATGTGGGAAGCAGGTGCTCAACTGCTTGAGCCACATCTGCTCCCAAATGTTAGCTATTATTATTAGAATATTTATCAATCTTTAGTGCCAAGTCAGAACAAATTTCAGTAGGCAAAGTCTAAGAGTAAATTCAGTCTAGATAGATGCTAAATGTTTCAACTCTATATTCCATTCTTTTTTTGTCCTCAGTACATGTTGATAATGGCAATTTATTAGAATCATAAAACATAGAACATTAAAACCAGAAGTGCCCTTAAAGGTAACCAAGGCCAATACTTTTAGTTTACAGGTGAAGAAATTGGAAATTAGAGTGGGTAGTTACACTCTTGATAATAACCAACAAATGCAATTAGTAGTTGCACAATCAATGAGTGGCAGAATTGGGACCAGGCTCAATTTTTCTTGACTCCTGTTGGTAAGTGGGTTACCAAGAAAAACAGTTGGGCAACACTGGGCTCAGGAGGCATATCACATTTCCTCTAGTATTGTTTTATGCTATGTCCCATTTCCCAGGTTACAATGTCAGATTTCTGATGTGCAGAATCAGGCCTGAAGCACATAGAGATCTTGGATAAGCATATGATACCTTTTTGCCTCTCTTTGACAAAAAGTATACCAGTTGGAATATTTTTCTTGGGCGTTGAAGTCATGAAGGAAGCCAATCAGCTTACCTGTTTGGCAACTCTGTAGATCTCTTGCCTGTTGCTACAATCACATGTATAGGAAAATACTTTCACATCACCATTTTCTTTGGCCAGTCTACATGTTTCCATGTTGCCTTCTGTATTAATATCCCATAGAACTAAAATGGCTCCAAGGTTGGCAAATTTTATGGCCAACTCTCTTCCAAGACCACCTCCAGCTCCTGTTATAAGTACAATTTCTCCAGCCACGTTCTTTTTTCTCTTGGGAATCATCTTGTAAACTAAAGCTTCTAAAAAGTAATATAGAAATTCTCCCAAAAATTTGAAGGTGTCCATAATCGTTTCCATGTTCATTGACCAAGGAAAGGTTTTTCCTAATAACGAAAATGGTAACTGAAAATCAATCACATTATGACAAAAATGGAAGGCTACATATCATATTTAGTACAAGAGAATTTACCTTCAAGACATGAGAGAGAGAGAGAGCAAGGGAGGCGGAGAGAGAGAGATGGACATATATACATTCGAACAAATGCTAAAATTTCTGAATTTTAAAATTATATAATAATGATTATGAAAATATTTTATGTTAATAAGAACGGCTGCAATTTACAAGACACCTTCATGCACACAATCTAATTTGACCTATAGATAGGTCGCAGATTACTATGGCAGCTTTGTTGTTAAAGACATAGTCTTAGAGCAGTTTACTGACTTGCCAAGCAACATGAGAGTAGTAAACCAAGTCCTTGAATTCTTGGTCCAGTGATTTTCGTACCATAGGAACACATTTGATGATCTCATGTTTAATAAAAACTTGCTTTTCATTAGGCAGTTGATCAATAATATAGAAAAAATATTGTAAAAAATAAAGCCTTTATGTGTTTTCACCTGATCCTCAACATATCTCTTTGATATGACACTCAACTCAAGCGTTATTATTATTAAAATTGAGGACACCGAGACATGAAAAGATTAAGGAGCTTTATTCAAGGTCACATGGCTGTCTAATAACATGTGCACTATCAGGCTGAATTTCTCCTGAGTTGTAATCCAGGGCCTTAGCCACTGCAGTCTTGGTGCTCGTGTGTCCTTTGTCCAGAATCACCCTTGTGTCTAGTAACACTGACTTGAATTTTGATAATCATATCCTGTTATGCTAGAACATTCCTACACAGTCATTTCATGTAGAAATTAGACATTGGTTTCTACCAAACCCTAATGAAAACAGACCCCAGTCATTCAAGGAGATAAAACTCCAATAGTGATAGTGGCAATACATATGGATCCTTTCCTTCTTATAAACTAGGCAGTGTTCTAACAGTCTACATGCACTAAGTCATTTAGCCCTTGCAAGGATTATGTTGTTTTACAGTTGTGTGAACTGAGTCACAAAGAAGCCAAGTAACTAGGACAGGTCATGCTGTTAATAATAGTGGGGCTGGACTTTGAACCCACACAATGATTTCACAGTCCACGCTCTTAAATAACTAAGTGATATAGTAAAAAAGAAAAGAAAAAGCATAAGTTGAGTCTGGAAAAAGAATTGTCTTTGGGTGATATCTACTTCATTTTAAGTAGTCTGTAGTTAACGTTGAGAGGCCAAGGGACCAAAGTGAGAATGCCAAGGGACCCAGGGCTGTCAGACCTGACCTGCTTGAAATTCTCCCTGAGGTAAAATAGAAAGAGGGTGTCATTGTCAGAACACCACTGCAGATATTGAGTCCAATTTGGGAAGGGAAGAAAAATCCCCAGGAAACCATGTGGGTCTTCATTGCATTCAATGAGTATTTGTTAACATTAGGTGTTTATTTCAAAGATGCTAAATTATGGTCCCTGCCCTTGAGGAACATGGAGTCTGGTTCAGGAGACTGACAAACACAGAGGTATGGTAAATGCTTCAGTGAAAACTTGAATGAAGGGTTGAGCACTGGCTTTGGGGGATGGACAGGGAGACTGGTTCTCAGTAGGGGAGTGAAGAAGAAATAGGCAAGGAGGACTGCATTTGAATTTTTCTAGAAGGCTGCCTCTTAGACAGAGCAAGAAGAAATGGTGTTACAGATCTCTCCCATTAGCTTATGTGGATTTACTGGGAATATTAATTAATGTCTCTGAAGGTATTATTTTTTTATAATAAATAAATAATATATAGTATAA